>WBNH01007044.1:5538-50750 GCA_013401255.1 Urocolius indicus
TAGCATCAATTTCCATTGATTTCACTATTAAATGTTCCCTCACAAATATCAAGCGCTTTATCTAGATAATCAGATATAGATATAAACAACTCATGCAAAAAAAAACCCCACCATATTTGAGTATTTGGCTTCAAAATTGCCTTCAAGAAGTTGCCTCAAGGGCATCACCATTCAAAAGGTCTCAATAAATATCAGCCAGTGACAGATTTCACAGGTGCACTTTTCAGCTATACTCATGCAGTCACATGCACGTATCCCCATAAAGCTCGCAAGAAAGCTTCTTTAAAAAAAAAAATTAATATCATGTCTTTGAATTCATTAGCTGAAGTTATCTGAGAAAAAAACCAAAAAACAAAACACCAAAAACACAGTTCTGCCTTCTGTTCAGACTGCGGAAAGGCAGAAGCTTATGAGCAACCTGTTCCAGATCTCCTTCATGAGGATTTGTTTTGCTATGTACCAGATCCTTGCAGCCAGCCAACATTAGCACTCCTGTCCTGTCCCCAGTGGAGACACAGATGGCCAATATGCTAAGCGCAGCNGAACCTCACACTTATGAGATCCTTAGCTTGCAATTTAATTTTCTGCATTAAAAAGAAAATCAAGAAAGCCAAAACCATTTTTTCTGTATCAGAAATATCCTTATTATTTACTATGACAAGTTTACACAATAGCAAATGTTACATAGTATTGTTTAATCAATTAATGATTTTCTGACCTCATAAAAATAACTACCATTGTGAAAAGTACTAAAACTGTGATTCTTCTGAATGAGCTTGGGAGCAGGAAAAAGAAGAGAGTGAGAAGGATGCTTCATGTGGCTGCTTAGGTCTCACGTGAAACATTATTCAATTAGAAATAAGGCTTAAAATCCTCCTAGTCTTGAAGAAGAAACAGTCCTACCAACACAGCACATGTGACTATGTTCTTCTACATGGATGTGTATCTTGCATATTCAACTCTCCCTGCATATGACATCACCAAGCATGCTACTACCCAGCAAAAATTAACCATGTGTTTCACGAATCATCCTCATTTCTGAATTCACCTTAAACCTTTGACATAATAGAATACAGTTTGAAGTATGATCACAGGAAACAAACTACAAAATTTCAGTATCAGATACATTCCTAAGCAAACAGTTAAAGCAACACAGAATTACGCATCAGTATGAGGTATCAAACTACAGATTACCCTGTATATTTTCCATAAAATGCTAAACTTGAGAACATCAGCTGTTCAAGTAAAACACATTTCATATTGCAGACACATATTTAATTTTCTTCAATTTTCCCTTTGCAATATGTTTTGATTGTCAGGTTTTGGATGCAGAAGAAAACATCAACAATGGAAGTTTACTCGCTTACCTCCAAAAATGAAAAGCGAACAGAGGACTGCATGGACTGCAAGGGCTTGTTGGGGTTGGGCTCAGGCTCCTTGGGGTGAGACTGCAAGTTAAAATAATGTCATCTCTAGTGAACAGAAGGTTTAGCAAGAGTCGCATGTTTTAGCGTAGGAATTACGAATGGAGTTTCGTAAAAACGTTACCATTCTCCTGAATGAAGTGATGGACAGTAGCCACAGTTTTTGACTTAAGATGAAATTGATGTAAATAAAAACAAATATGAAATCTCCTGCTGGTGAGTATACCTGACTACCTTAGACTCCTTTGGGAACAATACTTGTGTACAAAGTCCACATAGAGGGGAAAAAAATTGTAACTTCTTTCAGACTTCTAAGCATTCTGTGTGAAACAGGATATGCAATTGGGACATTTTTTTCTTTTAACAAATCTTAGAGGTTTTTTAAAGTTTTTGATATGCAAAGCAGATTTATTAAAATAAAAACTAATATTGATTAGGAGCTTTCATCAGTAATAAGAAAATTATAATAAAGATTTCCAATTTGAGAGCCTGAAATTTGTGTACTTAAAAGTGTCCTACCTAGATAGCATCAATTTCCATTGATTTCACTATTAAATGTTCCCTCACAAATATCAAGCGCTTTATCTAGATAATCAGATATAGATATAAACAACTCATGCAAAAAAAAACCCCACCATATTTGAGTATTTGGCTTCAAAATTGCCTTCAAGAAGTTGCCTCAAGGGCATCACCATTCAAAAGGTCTCAATAAATATCAGCCAGTGACAGATTTCACAGGTGCACTTTTCAGCTATACTCATGCAGTCACATGCACGTATCCCCATAAAGCTCGCAAGAAAGCTTCTTTAAAAAAAAAAATTAATATCATGTCTTTGAATTCATTAGCTGAAGTTATCTGAGAAAAAAACCAAAAAACAAAACACCAAAAACACAGTTCTGCCTTCTGTTCAGACTGCGGAAAGGCAGAAGCTTATGAGCAACCTGTTCCAGATCTCCTTCATGAGGATTTGTTTTGCTATGTACCAGATCCTTGCAGCCAGCCAACATTAGCACTCCTGTCCTGTCCCCAGTGGAGACACAGATGGCCAATATGCTAAGCGCAGCTTCCTCCAGCTCAGTCCTTCTTTTCAATTGCATGCCACTTTGCTAGATTTTAATACATTCCCATCAAAATCTTTTAAGGTAGATATTAAGTTCAGTTTCTTTTTCAACATTTCAGCAGGAGTACTACTGTTTCTCAAACACATCAGGGACTTTATTTTTTTATTACAGAAATTCTTGTAACCTTTCCTTTCTCAAGATGCTTTGGAGAAGACAAAGTTCATTAAAGACATGCATACTGAGTCAAGGGTGGGCCTGCTGTTACTTTCTGTCAAGTCCACTGTGTTAAGGCAAGTATTGTGGCTGCTGCTGGTGCCTGCATAACCCCTGAACTAGGTGCACAGAAGAGCATGCAGCCAACACAGCCCAGCAGCTGGCTATGAGCTAGCTTGATTTCACCTGCAGACAAGTTGTGCTACCACAACAGTATGTCTCAGCTAAATGCCAATAGCCAAAACATCACTCTGAAAATGGCTCAGCCAAACCCAGGGTCACATCAGCTATCCCATGCAGGCCTGCAGAGAAAGGTATGGGTTAACAGACTCTGATTTCTGCTGTTTCGTAGGGTACTCTTGTACTGCACTGACCTGCTACAAAATGTGCTGGAAAGGTCTTTCTTTGCATATGATTAGCACAGGCTTGAAAAAGGGTTTTTTTACTTCTAAGCTCCACCTGAACAGTCTTATTCTCCATCACAGGCCTGCTGCAGCAGAGACAGCAGTTTGTCCCCGTTTGTTTGCTGATGCATCCCTCTTTTGCTGGTCAGTGGAGTCCTCACTGACTCTAGGCTGAGAAACTCCTGTGCTGTACCACTGTTCAGGCTGCTGTTCCTGGGGTGCACAGCAAGGAAACTGATGAATGTAGGTGATGCAGACAGGGACCAACCTCCACAGGATCGGAAACAGGGATGGGGAGCTGACACTGATAAAAAGACAATCCAGTTGGAGAGAGAAGAAGTAGCAGCAGCTGGCCAAAAGGCAGGGAGAGAGAATGGCGAACTGCTACAGAGTTAACAGTGGGGGCAAGGAACCCCCTAAGCTCAGAGCAGTGAAAACAAGAAGGAAAAAAAATTGTCTGGCACTGAATGAGATGAGTACATTCATTTCAGAGCCCAGAATGAGATTCCCACATCACTTTGCTGTTAATAAATCCCACTGACAGCCAGTGGCAAAGCAAATCTCCCTCCAGTGGATGGCACACACATGACAAGTGGAAGCCCTACACCTCCTAGTAGCTACTCATATCTTTCCTCATTTTCATTACTGTAACACAGTCTCAGTCACGGAGCAGACTCTTGGGACATTCAATATCAGACGTGCTCGTGCTATGGATCTGTAAATTCCCGCCAAGTAATAACACAATATATAGAGTTTGCCTTTCAGCTTTGCTTTTTTTAAGACCTACAAATTACATGCAAAAATCTGTTAAAACAAATTATCACAGTGCATATGCACAGGGCTGACAGGCATCCTTAATTCTTAACGTTTACTAAATTTGGAATGCTTTATTTTGGAGCCTTAATATTCTTTGAAAGAGCTTTCTGCATGTGAGGAATATAAAGTAGACAGACTAATTTCTCAGAAAGAGAACATAATTCTAGTCCCAACACTTAAAGAAAATTCATGGGAATCTGTGTGCAAAAAAGTTTCAAGGAATAAGTTTGATTTTTTTCCCCCCAGATATGTGCTTTTATAGATGATTGAAAAACAATATTTTGGGAGACATGACTTAAGCCTGTACTGACTCAACTCTGACAAGTCATGAGAGAACGACTCTATGGAAATAATTAAGGGCCAGCAACCAAAGCATGGTATTTTCTTTACTGTACAAATAAATTAAGTTTAGAAAGTTGCAAGAGTGATGGCAAAAGAAAGACTAATATATGAAAAAATTAAATATATCTAGACATTTCAAGAAAAACAATTATCAATGCTGACTTTTAAATATTTCTTAATGTTATTATTATTATTATTAAAATATGACAGAGCAAGTGTAATTACGTCAGTTTACCATGAAAAAGGAAGCAGTAAATTACTGCTGTTATAAAAACACACATATGTTGAAAAAACAGTAACATGAATCATTTTTCATCCTTTGCAGTTAGTGATGTTAGTCTCATATGATGATTACATAATTCAGTGAAGACAGATTTTAAAATATTTAAATTGCCAGATCTCAGAAGGACTGTAATTATCAATTATTCATGGAACCATTTTAATGAGCTCCCTGATAAGACCCCTCCTCCAAAACTCTTGAGAAATTAGCAATGCCATTTTTTCAGACAAATATCTAGAGCTTAGTCTGCTCACAACTAACAGACACTGCTCTCAGTAGAAGATGCCAGACTGAAATGCAGAATTTACAACATTTCACAAAGGTAGTTCTGGGGAACCTAATAAAACATCTAGACTTTTTCTTTGCAATAAACTGCTCTGTCACCCTCATGTGATTATTAGAATAAATTATTTGCTATGCTGCATACTTACCTATAGCCCTCTCTTTAAAAGATGGCAGATGTCAAGAGATAATAGCTTTCATAGCTAAATAACTTTACCGCAGGCATCTGCGGCATTCAGGGTTTTTTTTTTCTCCAGCAAAAATGGGGAAGTCCCAGGGAATACTAAAGGATCTGACGTAATCACATCTATTTACCTAGATAAAATTAGCACTTTCTCATGGAGACTATAACATGCATACATACATGCCTGACATGGTAACACAGACTGTAGGTAGGTATGTATGTATGTATAGAAATAAATATTCCACTTTCACTAACAAATCTAGGGTAAGCATATGCTTTACAAATAAAAGGCTGTACTTACTATCACTATACATGAAAATTACATCTTTTCATGCAGTTGCTCTCTAAATATCTGAAAGTACATTAATAAGTTAATTGTTTTTAAGCGAGTACCATTTAAACATACTGCTAAATTAAGTAAATATACTTACTGCAGAGACTATCAGGAACCCCCCAGAATGTCAATACAATTCATTACTGTAGTTACGTATGTAAAATATGGCTCATTCCTGATGGATTTTCATGAACAGCATTTATATAATTCTTTAATCTCTTGCAGTGCTCTCTATTATTCAGCAGAGATAGAGGCCTCTCTACAAGGCAGCACGGGGATAAACAAACAGTAACAGAGAGCTGGAGAGAAAAGACAAGACACCATGGCCTACTGACAGATTGTTCCCTATGAGCTGACAGGATGCTACATGCACTGAGATTCAGTAACTTTAAATATGCAGAAATGCTTTCTTTCCAAATATACTGCAGTATCCCGGCTCCAGGCTCACACATTTGCTGAAACCAACTGCAATGCATTTAAAACATGTTCTTTTCAACCTGGAGCTGCAGTGCTCCCAGACTGTCAGCACAAACATATGTTAAATAGCTCCTGGTGGCACGAAAGCCGGCATCATGCAGAAACCATTAAAATAAAAGACAAGACAATACTTACTCCAAGGTCAGCCCTGGAATTTGTAGCCTTTCCCGCTGGGCTTTCATTGCTGTTATGTGTTACCACACTCTATTGTAACCACGACACACGTTCACTGGCCGCATTCTGGCGATGACAGAGAGCCAAAATGAACCACTATAAAGGAATGGACTAACGATCTCTTGGGGGCAGGGGGAGGACCGCAAGTTTGGGTCCTTCCACCTCTCTGTCACGAAGAGATGTCTCTCTCTCTCTCAGGTTAGCAGCAGTGCACGCCACGCCGATTTTGTGAAGCAAACGGCGCCTTCAGTTATGCACGTCAAATAATTCATTCCCGGTATTCCGCAGCGGCAGCCGCCGCACCGACACACACACACATGCTGCACCTCGGAGGAAGGAGAGGTCCCCCTCACTATGCCAGCCCACAGCACAGAAAAAGCCTCTATGCTTAAGGCAGTTTCTCTCAGCAAATGTCAAACACTCACCACCCCCTCTGATCCTGCCGAATCGGATTTAGCCATCTTGTTTAAGTCCCATTATTCCTTTCCTTGGTAAACAGAGAGGCAGTTTCTGCAGTAATAGAGCAGTAAACTGCTGAATGGAAAACAGGCTCTTCTCCTTTGACGGGGAAAATTAATTGCCAAGGCTTCTAATGAATGTATATATTCTTGCAATACAAGTGTAAAAGTTACCATTCAGTTCTGACCATAACTGCATTTGAATTTTAAAGGGAAATAATCTAGAATTTTTACTAAGAGTGAGAGCTGGACCTAGAAATTGCAGAAGTGCAATTTCAGAAGTGTAAGTTTCAGGTTTAAAGGTAATTTCACTTAAAAGTAAACCAGTACACAACAGCTTATAAATACAGTTTTAGATAGTGCTGCTGTGTCAGATGCTGGTCTTTCCATTAATTATACGCCTTCTCTGTGTACTCTCTCTTAGCCTGAAGTTATCCTTTTGAAAACACACTGTGACATTTTCTATGACAACAATCATTTTTTAATTCTTTGCAAAACACCACAAACAGTGTGCAAATACTTATTTTTAGTAATTTAAGAGCTAGAGTATTTTCTCACCTGCGTGGTTGTCCTGTGCAATTATTAATTTGTACCTTTTGCACAATGTGATGGTGTCAATCATATAATTTTACTTTTTGTCAGAGCTCTGGCCCTGCTCTGGGCACAGACAGCAACTACAAACTAGTGAATGCACCAGTTTTTATGTGTCAGGCTCATTTTGGAAGAAATTAGTGAATTCACAGGTACAGAGCCATGGGTTTCAGAGGCACAGGGAAAAACGGTTATTGAAACTACTGAACTAGGTTGCTCTTCCAACCACACACAGTAGAAGTAATCATTATCTTTTTTCTCTTCTCCTACATATTTCTACTGGAGAGTATTTTAAATTCAAATTATGTATTATCTAGAGCTCTCACTTACAGATACTGAAAACAAAACTGAAGGATACACAAAACTACACATTTTTATTTCCAAAACTTATCAGTCATCTGGATTCTGATTACTAAACTGTGGCCCTAGCAAACATTACTAAACTGAATATCCTGCAAGTAATCTTTCTAAGGAAGTTCCAAATTCTCCTACCTCCCAAAAGAGAAAGGACTAAGGGCTAAATTCAAGATCACAAGCCGTGATTGGCAAATTCACAGATTTGCAAGGATCAGATAGGTGCCCACCTGGCACTTTGAAAACATTTTCCTCAAATTTTACTCAGAACACAGCAACATCTCAATTTATTGAGGACATTCTCAAACTCTGAAAAAAAGTAGTGTAAGATTTAACTAATGGTCAAACAACTCCAATATTGAAACTATCACATGAAGCTGTCCATACCTACGTGATATTTTCATGACTGACTTGGGAGACAATGACTTAGAAATGGAAAATTAACAACTGAGAAACAGTGTGAGTTACTACTTCAGTCACAGGTCCCTGGCTCTCACCACCATGAACAGGCAGCTCCCTATTCCTATTGCTTAGCTTCACTCAAGCCAAGCACTGTTCCGTCTAAATTCCTCTGATAAAAATCTCTTTTGCGCATGACTTCTTCACTCACTGAAAAATCCTCTTTCTGGTGGAGACAGAAAATTTGACAGGTAAATTGTGACTGTGTGCACACAACACATACATTTATGCAAGTATTTTATAATGTTCCAAGTGCTTACCTTTGTGCATGCTAACTTTCCATTTGGTTCTAGGTGTGCATATGTACATGCATGTGACACTAAAGTACTTAATTTTTGTTCTGTAAAGCTGTTCAATTGTCCTGAGGACACAGAGACTAGGTGACAACATAGAACACCTAGAAAGACAGCCACCTCCGCTAATTTGGGCCAGTGTAGCCCAGCACTCTCCCTAGTGAAAGGATACAAGCTCAAGGTCATGCTGTTTTCTACTGGCAAAGGCTGTTACGGAGCAGCATGACTTGACCATCTCCAAGAATAACTTGAGAGGATGAGAAAATTCCTGAGCTAGTGGGCAGTGAAACAGACATCTCTGAGATAATGTTGCTGGAAACTAGATGTTCTTGATACCTCTGCAGAGATGTACATTCAACAAGATGACTGACAGTCAATCACTTTTTTCTATAAAAACCTAGTCCCAATTTGTGCGGTGTGACAGGATTTCTGCATACTCTCCTTTGGAGTATATCCAGTATATCTTCCCCCTTGAGCGAGGACACCCCTCAAAGTTACTCTCCAGAGCTGGAGAGAGTCATCTGCTGTCTTTGAGATGGGTAACATTATTTTCTATTAAATAAGTATTCTCTATAAGCTAGCTTAAAACTGTTAATTCAATTAATAAGAAGTAGTGGCTACAGTGTTAAAATTGTGCAGTGCTAAGTGTTCCTCTAACCCATTGCCTACTAAAACAGAAAACTCATATTCTTATCCTGATTGAAACTGCATATGAAATATATTTCCAATTCCAATATTCATATTCTTCTGTAAAAATAAAATTCTGTTTCACTATAATCTCTGAGTTTGCCATCATCACCCCATGGACATGGGGAACGGACTGTACCACAACTATTTCTGTACGCAAAGCAGCGAAAGAACTACATTGGAATAAGAAGATGTGCCTCCTTCCAAAGCAAAATACACGTTCTACATCTTAATCCCATAAGGCCTATTTTAATACTGAGATTAGCAGAAAAGACAAGCCCACAATCAAAGCAGGGTTTCTTTCCAGTGTTCTTGAAGCAATGCAACAGCAATAAGCATAAGAAAAATCTGCCACTGAATACTGCTTTAATGTGAAAGGTTACAGCCAGGCAGTAAGTGCATTTTACCTGCAGAAGGACAAGACAGCTTTATGTTGTCTAAAGGAGAATGAGTTAGGACTGGCAATTGGGTATAGCAGCTTAAACATGAGCAACTGCATGTAAGGGCTATTTGAAGACCATGGTAAGTCCACTTCTTTCCTGAGCTAATTAATGCAGGCAGTTCATATCACACTAATGGTAAATTATTTTGCAATGAGCCAAAGGTTGACTTTGAAAATTCTTCAACCATGCATTTTGCCTGATCCAGACAAAGGTCTGGAAAAAACTATGATGTACTGAAAGAGAGAGATGAATACATAGCAGATCCAACTCTGCTCACTGTTACAGTCTTACAGATTTTGCAGGAGTGAATGGGAATTGCTTTATGTATCTAGGGGAAAAAATAGCAGCAATTTAATTAGATGAAGCCTTGCAAGTGAAAGCTGACTTCAAACAATTGTTTGCTCTTAATTTAAGACCACTTCAATACCATCCCACCAACGTACAGCTGAAGAAGCAAGCAGAAGTTAAAAAGAAGGCTCATTGTACCACAAAATACAAACCTCATTAATTCACTTAAAGTAACTGTAGTTGATTCCTTGGATAAATAACATTCATTATACTTACAAAAGCTATAGTGCAGTCAGTGTCTCAAAGGCAGCGATGTAAGCATTTTCTTCATCTTTCGCATCGTCTCCAAAAATAAATATCACAAGTACTACTTCGTTGATAGAACCAGTTCTTTTAGTTTATCACAGCTGTGTTAAGTAAAATGTTTATCACTTATGGGATTAAGTTGACATCTGTAGCACCTGCAAGTTAACACACTTGGATGTTCACGTCAGTGTTCTATTGTATTATAGCTACTGGAAGAAATTCCACTGTAAAAAGTAGCTTTGTTTCACCAGAAGAGTACCTCTACTACCAACAGGACAGAAACAAGAAATATTTACTCCTGGTACTAGATATAACAGAAAGGTTTGGTACAAAAAATTAAAAACAACCCCAAATAAACAAAAAAATACAAAACAAAAAAACTCCAAACCCCTAACGAACAAACAAAGAAAAACCCCACACCAAACCAAGCAGTTATTTCACACTTGCACTTCACATTCTTCTAACACGACGATGTATACAAATATCAGACAAAGCAAAGGATAAGTAATGTTATGTACAGATAAGAAGTATATCAAAACAAGGAAAATGTTATTCCATGAGAAAAACTAATCAGACCAAGCAAAAGTTCCTGAAAACCTCCCTTGAACACCTTATTTTCTGCACCTTCCAGACATTGCAACATGTACAGCACCACCAAGTAGCCTCAGTTCTGGTTCATGCCCCTTTTAATATCACACATACTAATCTGCAATTTGAAGTAGTCTTCTTATGTAGACTGACACAACTTCAACTTCTATAAAGCAAAATTTCTCATATGGAAAGAATCTCAAACAAAAAGTCACAAACAGCACCAAAGAACTTCAAGAACTCTTAGTTCTAGAGATGAAAGTCAAATTTAAAAAGTGAATTGTAAGAATACATGGCTCAATAATTTAAATCCTTAATGATGTCTGTCTGATTTAGTAATCTCAGATATCCAGTTAAAACCAAGCCAAACCATGAAAGCACAGTAGCATGTTCTATCTCCTTTAAATACAAACCTGGAAAACTTCTCTGAATACCACAGCAAAACATTTGAACATTCTATGCATCCAAGGGCAGTGCTGCTGCTGCTCTTGACTGTGCTTGCTTTTTCTCTTAAAAGACGGTAACACACAATAACACCATTAACACTGCAAGTGCCTCTAGCTTTCATTAGTATTTACCAATTAACAGCAATGACACTGAGATAATAACAAAGTCACTGCAGCCTTTGGTTTTGCATGCACTCTTGTCTAGTATTTTTCAAAGATACACAAGAGTTAGTAATTAACTCCTGGACAACAATGACAACAGATATCTTCTTTCTGTGGCTGCAAAGATCATTAATCTAAATTTCTATCATCTAATTTGTTTAGCACACCAGTTTAGACATTTATGCATTTCCAGCAGTCTGCTTAGAAATGCTACAGCATTCAATTTTTTTCACTTTCAAATGGGAACTTTGTTTTGAAATCATAAGACAAAGAAATGTGCCTTGCTTTGAAATCATAAGACAAAGAAATGTGCCTTGCTTTAAAAACAATCGTTAGAATCCAGTGAATACAAGACTAAGAAATACCAAAATTGTAACACTGGCATGAAGCGACTTAGGATTTCTCCCTGAATTTCGGTTTGTCAGGTTTCCAAACCTGCAAGTTAAGAAAAACATCTACCTATCTTACGTGGAGCATTAGAAGCCATGCTCTGGAGATAATAAGCAGCAAAAAGACCTGAATTTACTAATACTTTTTTTAACAGACTTCAGATTTTGGCATGGGCTAAACAATTTCAGGATGACTATTTAGTATATAGGATCTTGAATTATTTTTACAGTGATTGGATTGTAAAACTCTTACAAGATGTTTTAAAAATGGAAACCATGGTGCCTTCATCATCCTGGCATTTACAGATAATACTTGGCTCTCTGGTTTCTTCTTCCTCATAAAGAGAAAAATGAGTACACCTTAGATATTAAATGAATTTTGTTCACTGCGGCCTTTGTACTGCAGTCTGCAACTTCACAAGTGATTGAGAGGCCTAAGGAACAGCTTCAAGAAGTCATAATGACAGAAACAAATGTTTTTGTCCACACATCCTGTGTAAGTCAAGTCCATGTTTTCTTACACTTACTTAAAAAGAAAAGTTTAAACTTCTGTTTGACAGTTTTCAGAGCACACTACATTCCATCCCCATGACTATCCATCCAGTGTGTCTCTCCCAGAGAGTCTATCAGACAAGCACTTACGATTAGTAGTTCAGAACTGCAATCAATCATAGTCTCATCTGTAAGTAACAGACACTTGTGCCAAAATTACTAGCACCACTCCTCTGTGAAAGTCAGTTACATACCCGAAGTGAAGAGGTATTCAAGTCACTGCATGAGTTACAGATTTGTAACTAAGAAGTGTTATCAGGGACAATTTTTTCCTCGTACTGCACAACCTGTTAGGATGAGAAAACTTTAGCAATATGTGTGTGTGTGTGTGTGTGTGTGTGTGTGTGTGTGTATATGTATATACAGATATATATACTTAGCCACCCTGTCTCTGGCATGTGATAACTTTTTATCCTCTCCTGTCAATGGGTAAATTTAAGATCTCAGGATCTACCATTAAATAAACAGTACTTCACTGTTAGCGCCACAGCAGCTCTCTCAACAGATCAGCTTCTAGTACCCCTCCTTGCTCAACTGTCTGATACCTTTTCCTGCTAGCTTCAAAACTTAGCTTTGTGAAACACTTAGAGGAGCAAGTGAATAATTTTACCATCAAACTGAGTCTTCAAACCTGACACACTGCAGAATTCTCTAGCAGGTGGAAAGAAATGTTATAAATCTGAGAAATTCAAGATCCTAACAGATGCTTCATTGGTAACACTGTAGTTTCTAAAAAAGGTCTATCAGGAACAATGCAGAAGCAGTTGAGTGCGACATTGCTTCTTGGCATCGGTGAGAAGCAAAAAACAGCACTAAAGAAATGAGGTAAAAAAACAAGCCCAACCTCTCTTTGGCATTCTTTGCAATACAGCGTGTCTGGGCATATTATTAAGTGGCCACAAAAGAAGTCTGAAACATGAATTTAACAGTTTGTTACCTCTGGCTGAAGTCAACAGTGTAGGTGAGGATAATGGAAGGTGTTTGAATTTGCCAGTACCCAGGAGATCGGTTTGCACAATGGGCTCAACATGGTGTGCCAAAATAAATTCCCGATCACTGCAGGGCAGTGGCTAGACTTTGGTAGAGCCTGCCTGTTCCTTGGTTATCTGTGTTCAATACATGTCAGTCCATAGCACTAGAAACTCACAGAGGAGGTTGGACTAGATGATCTCTAAAGGTCCCTTCCAACCTCTACCATTCTGTGATTCTATGATTGTTTAGTGCTCCTTCCAGCCTTAAGTTCCAGTTCAGACCCCTTCCAGCCTTAAGTTCTGTAAGTCCCAACATCATGCATCTATTGACATTTACATCCATACTCATAAAGCTGACACTGGTAAGCAATTTACAATAATGCATTTTTTAAGGTGTTACTGGAGTGCATGGTAAAAGCCTAAGTGGTCTCACAAAACATGTTCCAGACACTATTTAAAGCTATAACTCTTTCTATGCTGCAAGGAACTTGAATTTCATTTATAGTCTTAAAAAGCACTCTATTAAACTAAATACTATTTTAGTAACTTTTTATAAATGAGTTGCATATTCTGGTGGTAGCACTATGGTATTGTTTATATTACTTAACACAGGAATAGATAAAAAGAAATGTGTTTATAAGCAGTGTTAATTAACCACTAGGAATAACAGAACTGCTGTGTAGACCTCTGGTAAGTTAACCCAGCAACTACTTGTCACATTGAACATCTTAACTAAAAACATTGATCCTAAAATATTGCAGAAAAAAGTAAGCAATAATGTCCATCAGACACGATCTGGCAACATCACTCTGCAACCTCAATCACTCCTACTCCTCATGGTGGGTTTGAATAGCCAGAATAGCCTCCTTGAGTGCAGGAGAAGAAGATTACACATTCAGATTACAAATTCATCCAGCACAGGGCCACCAAGATGATCAGAGGACTAGAACATCTTTCTTATGAGGAAAGGCTATGGGAACTGAGGCTGTTTAGTCTAGAGAAGAGGAGACTGAGAGGAGACCTTATTAATATTTACAAATATCTAAATGGTGGGTGTCAGGAGATTGGGGCATCCCTTTTTTCTGTNGATCTCTAAAGGTCCCTTCCAACCCTTCCAATTCTATGATTCAAGTGGGACTGATGGCTGGTCCTCTACCATTGAGAACTCAGAAGACAGATAAAAATAATGAAGGTATACAGATGAAAAGTCAAAAAGGGATGCTCTCTATCCTGTCTAAAAATCATTTAGATCATTATTACAGATGAAAGCAAGAGGTACCATATCTAAGGCAGTGCATTTATGTAGCCTTCCTTATATTCCACCACAGTCTCTCATCTGCCCTTATCAGGTAGCATCTTTTTCACTCTGTCCTGTGAAAACTTCAAAATAACATTCCATACAAAATTAAAATCTCAACCAATATAATGGCACACCTTTTATCAAAATTTTTACTTACTGAAAAATCCCAGAGTAGCTACTTCTGATTTAAGACATCCTACCATATTTTACATGCTATCAGAAAATATAAAGAAAAAAAAATCAAAATCCTAATCTGACAATAGAATGTAATAAAAATAGCTCAGCTAATAAAATCTCCTGTCAACAGATATCAAGCTCTTATCAAAACTGTGAAAAGCTTGAGAAATCATGCTTTAATAATATTTATGGTCTCAATCTGCACCACCTTTCAATATAGAAGAAACAGCATTAAAAAAATATTAGAGGCAAAACCAGATCTACTTCTTGGAAGAGTTTTACATTACATCAGGTTTAAATAGTTTGGGGTTTTTTTAATTCAAGAGCTTCACTATACATGGATAACCCAGAGCCAGGCTGTTAATGAGCATTTGTTTATCTGTTCATTATTTAAGCTACATTTCATTGTTAATTGATACCATTTAACTTTCCTGTATTTATTTTTCCATCAAAAGAAATACATTGAAAACAAAAGATTTCTATCAAATAGATTTCATGATAGTATCTGAATACCTTCTTCAAAAAATTAAAGGACAAGTAAGAAATTTCATGATTCTATAATCCAGCCTGGAGCCCAACACCTTATACTTGTCTATCAACAACTAAAAAGTAGCTAGAGAGTTATTAAGCTCTGTTGTATCTGACTGATTGATAACTGATTCCTTACTCAGGCCCCATCATGCACACGAATACGCACAGACCTGCAGCAGCTTCTCCCCAACAGCTCTGTAAGGCAACCACGTTTCTGCATACACCTCGTGGTTCTCTCTAGTCATCAGACAAATAGGTAGGCAAGCGCTCTGAATGGAGGTGAGCAACAGAAATAGAGCAGTCAGTTTATCCTGAAAAATAATTTCCAAAAGTTTGATGTTCATTGTGTTTTTTAATTTGCTTTATGCTTTATGTAAAGCCTTATACACATTTCCACAGGGAATTCTGTCATCATAGGCAAGCACAGAATTAGTAACATCTGTTTCAAGACAGTATTTTCCTACATGAAAGCAGCTACTTAAAATATGACATCAAGTTTCAGCAGAAAGTTTTGGTAATTAATACTATTAAAGTATTGACACATTACAAAGAGAGTTAGAAGGAAGTCAATATATCCTTCCCCAAGAGAGGACCATTATTCCTACACTACTCCATCACTCCTGCCAGCTATTTCTCTCATCTGTTCTTAAAAGCTGATTACAATTCCACAGCCCTCCCAGGTATTCCACTTCTCTGCTTTGCCATTCAGAGACAGTAAATGTTTCAAGTGTTTAAGCTGTATCCTTTTTATTCCAATTTAAACATATTATGTCTTGCTTTAGACGCCAGTAACACAGATAACACTTTTATTTCCTACTCGTGGCAGATGTTCTACACAAACAAAGGCTTTCATGACCACCTCTCAGACTGACCTTCTCTAAACAACCCCCACTTGGTAAATATCTTTCTATAGATCTTGTCAAGTTTTCAAAACTGCTGACAGTTGTCATTTGTTCTCCAGCTGATCCATTTCAACACACAGCAGTCAAACCTAAATGTAGCACTCCAGCATAAGGCCTTTTAAGTTCTGTGTGGGGTAGAATAATATTGCATGCCTTGCAGCTCAAAACATCAGCATCCCAGCATGATGTAGCACCTCTTCCCAGCTTCTTTCCTCTCAACAGCATCACATCGGGAAATCATTATACCTCTCAGATCCTCTTTGGCAAACTGATGCTTATCCAGCTATTTTGCATCTGAAAAGATGAGTATTTTCTGTTGAATTAGGAAGTCTCCAGCTTGTCTTGCTTTACTTAGGATATTTCTCCAGGTTGTCAGAATGATTTTGAAACCCCATACTGTTCTTCAATATACTTGCATTTTTCTCAGTTGTAAACTGAGAAAACTCAGTTGTTTTTTTCTGCTGTAAACTTAATAAATATAATCTATTCCATCATCTAGGTCACTAATGAAAAATAGTAACTAAAGCCAGTCATCTAGGTTTCTTACACCTGCAGCCCACTGTAATCTCAAGCTCAGTGTTTCTACCCTACATGCAATCTAGCAAAATGTTCTCAAAAGTGACAAGGACATACCCACATGTGGATGTAGATTGCACCTGGTTTAATCCCATTTCCATCATATGCTGTACCATGTAGCAGATAGGAAAGAAACATTCCCAGCAGCTATGCTCCCTACATAACCTTTACAAAAGTACATTAAAGCTTTTCCATTCAGGCTAGAAGAGCAAGTATGTGCTTGTTCCCAGTGGCATGCTCAACCTCACGTTAGAGACACCCAGGATAGCATGTTTGTCTCAAAGGCTATGCTTGCCTTCACTCTCTAGAGGCTTGACCCTACCAAACATTCATGCGTGAAGCCACCAGGATATGAGGAAATGTGATTATATGCAATTACACTGCCTGTTGCACTGTGACAACCAATACATGTTGAATACAAAGTTAAGTGATTCCCAAAACCTGGGTCATCCTTTTAAGACTGTCACTCACCTGCCCTGTAGCAGTTATCTGCCATTCCTTTCATGTAAGCTTGGCAACATTATGGATCCACTATCCTCAATACTGTTTCTGATCTTTTCATATGCCTATGTGAGCTGCCACAGTACACCTCAGGAAAGCTCACAGGTCTAAGCTTGACTGGCTTGCTAGGAAAAATCAGAGAAGCAGAAATGCTACAACATTTGGGAGAAAGGACAAGAGGACAGAGATGGCACGGAAGAAGAGCACATGCATCGCAGAAATTATGCTCATGGCTAGTTAGCTGCTGCCATGACTCAGGGAGCAAAGACTTATTAAAGACTTAACAGGCAGAACTGGCTGATTAGCCCTTGCTGAACAGCAAGGTATCCTGCCAAAGCAGCATTTTCTGCATCTAAACCTTCAAGAGCAGAGCTCTGTCCTGCTGCTGTCCATCCCTCCCTTTCTGTCTCAGTCTGCTACAGAGGCCATCCATCTTCCTGCTGCCCACACTTTTGGCTGAAGTAACCTATTTGGTTTCTGCAGCCTCTAGTCTCACAGTGAACTATCAAGCCCTCCCCACGTACTACTTACAGTCCTTGTCCCTCATATTAAGTCTCAGGAGCCATCACTCATTTTCCCATAGCCAATGCAGCTGGCAACCTGATTCTTGGCATGCCTATCCTCATATGGAAACAACATTCACAAAGCAAAGTCCTGCAAGCTTAAACCTGTCTCAGGATCCCAGGCCCAGATCTCCACTGCACTATCCCAGAGAACATACTTGCAAGAAAGGCACTTGGGTTTAGGCAAGGGCTTTAGAAAAAAAAGATAGAAAACCTCCAGCAAAACAGAAAGGTGTCAAGAACTGCATTAATCCAACAAAACTTTGCAAGAAGGTTAACGTCACCCATAACTCCCCTGCAGAATAGGGGGGCAGATACTAGGACGGAGGGAAGTCAACATGACCCAGAAGTTTTAGGCAGAGACAGAAGCAGTGGTAGAGGCACAAACATTATGCAGAGTGTTCACAAGGAACTAATGAATACGAAACAGCCAACCCAGACTAATTATAGAGTAGGCACCACTCACAGACAGGGACAACAGGGTCCCTGACAGTCAGCCCAGGGTGCCTCTTGCTACCACACTGCATTATGGTTGCTTTGAAATGTAAAAGTCTATGACCATGGACACATATTCCTCCTCAAGATCAAACCAGCCTTCCTCTTCCTCCAACTCTTCCTGCAGCTGTCTCACCTGTTGCTGCCCATGACTACAGTGTAAAGCCTTCGGAGATGCATCAGAACTCTTTCCATCTTCCAGTTCATTCAGGATCTCTGACAGAGAGATCTACTTTGCAGCTCCTCCAAGATCCAGCTGCTGTCCTTGGTCTTCCAGAAGGAAGGATTAATCTTCTGAAATTCCATCTTACTGCCAGTCACTGTCACATCCAGCAGCAACTTCCTGATGTAACTTTTAAGTCTTCTCAAGGCATAGGTTAATGATCAGGGCACCAGGCTGGCAAGGTTAGAAGGGCAAAGGATTGCTGAAAGGATAGTTGTAAAAAGAAAAAGGGAAAGAAAGGAGACAATCGTGAAGAGCTAAAATGTTCAGAAAGGGGCCCATCATGGGGAGAATCACACAGAAGGTAGGCTGGATATAAAAAAGACTAGTGGATATGAAAGAGGAAGAGAAGGACCAAGAAGAACTATGGGTCATGGATGACAGTCAATATGAAGATGCCATCCAGCTCTTGACATAGCAAAGGAAGCAGGTGAGGCCCTTATACGAATAGGCTGGCCCAAGAGTATTTTCACAATACATGTGCTTTGTACACACTCATTGTTTGGTTCCTTATGTCCCCATTAGGGGTTGAAGTACATCAGATTAATGGCCCACAGAAGAAAAAGAATGAAGTAATTTAACTTCACCCAAAAAATAATCTCTAGGGTGCACATAACAGAATAGTACAGTATAACAAATGTATACTGCAACTATGATGATAATACTAGAAAGAATTTATACAGCTACTTTTTCAGGTGGTCTGTCCCAATATTTTTAGCGCAAGCGAAGCAGCAACTAGGACAAAGATCTTGACTTGGGAGTTCTGTGAGAAGACAGCACATGACAGCAGGTTTGATTTGCTCCTCAGAACACACTGAAGCTTTTTGCATAAACAAGAGTTTCTCAGATGCTTTACGCCAAGGCATGTAATATTGTGGTAGACCAGCTGAATGACAAACTGCAGATAACAAATACATAAATATCCTTTATTATAAGAAACAGCACTGGTTTAGAATACTGACAGTAATAAAATATGTTCCCATTTGCATTTCATAGGAAAGAGAAAGGGAAGAAGACTTCCTTCCTCCTCTAAGACAAAGCAGAAGTGGCTCATGGGGGTTTCGCGGTCCTGCTATCTCTAGGAAGTCAGCCTATATTTTATAGAATGGAATGGCAATCACACTGCAAATTTCAAGAGGAAAATCTGTAATGTCTGAATGACTGCCAGAGATGCAAGGCAGGCAGTTCCCTGATGTTCAACAACTGCCTCTTCTACCTGAGAGCAGGTATTTGTAATACAGGTGGTATTATTCCTACCAGAGGAACAAATATGTTGTGCAGAAAGCTGAGTGTCTCTTCCCTTCAAATAAACCTAAACAATTATTTTAAGTTATACTTCACTTCTAATTTCCACCAAAAACATATTAAAATCTATCGTTAGAATTTAGCACAGGTTCATCAAACAATCATATAGTGTCCCCAGAGCTCCACAATGACCCCAATCCTACAGAGGCTAAATGTGTGCAAGCCAGAAATTGCACAGCCTCAGAAAGCTCTCTCTCTAGATTCAGAGATTATTCAAATCTTTGTAGCATTAGTGGCAAAAAAAAATTAAATCAATTCATCAATACAGTATAGGATCATACAATTTATGAAGACGTTTGTGGTAATCAAGTCCTTTCAACAAACTCTGAGTTTACCTTAACTGGAAAAAACTGAATAATGACACTGGAGAAAAGCAAACAATGAACATGTAGCTGTCTCAGTACACTAGATTTTCAAGGTTTACTATTTGAAATTCAAGTTGCAATGACTAGCAGTGATTACTCACATGATGTTCTTCTGCCAGTTTTATCACTGGTTAAATACTTTCTAAGGCAGCAGAATAAGACAGGTGGCTATATGGTCATTTGTCCTTTTTGTATATGTCATTTTGAATATTTTACTAGAACAAATGTCAAAGAAATAATTTTACTCACAATGCAATTTCTGCTCACAGGACCACAGGATATTGCCAAATTACTTACAGCAAGCATATTTCCAAAATATTTCTGTTATTCAACATGCACCTATCGGATTTGCCACTGAATGTCAGAATTTAATCATACAATTATTGTGCTCACAAATCAACTTACCTATAGATTTCAAACTGCTGGTCAGAGATCACCCCTCCCTTGCCCCTGTAGCTCACATTTCCAGCCCTTAAATTTCCCTAGCATTTTACCTCCACTCTTTCTATATGCTTTGCTGCTTCTGTGTACACAGAAATACTGAAAACACCACAAACTGCCATTTCAACAGGTAATGCAAGATACAACAGCAAAACCAACAAGAACAGCGCAGTTCAGTAAAAAAGGCTGCAAAGCTGACAAGGCTGCTCAGGGGAGTGGACTGTCACGTTTGAAGAGCAAGAACAGTAGGTTAGACAATTTGTCAGACCTTCATCCCATTACTCTTTTAAACCTCATTTTGTCAGGTTCACTATTCAAGTTTTAGTAATGAAGTGATTAGTTTTTTTCCACTGCAGTTTCTTTGTAGAGATTCAATTACTTTAGCACCTTGACAACTACCTTCCCATATCCAACGACCCATTACACCCATGAGACATGGCCCTCAAATATCGAGGTTGAACCTCACACTATAAAAAAATTCTTTGCATGCATACAAACATTCTCAATATTTAAAATTTCATATAAAATATTCTACTGCAAAAACATATTTTAATGTAGGCAAAGCATGAAAGCACTAAGATACTTAATTTTTTTGGTGTGCAATTCTCCTATCTCGGAATTCTGCAACATTCCTACAGGCCCATAACTTGACTCTAGAGGCTGACTTCATTTCACTTTTTCCCTGTGGCTTAGTCCAATCACAATTTTGATAAATAATTACTTAAGATTATTTTCCATTCTTCACCCTGTCCTGTCCTTACCTAAGCAGCTAAAGCAAAATTCTAACAGGGCACAGCACACTCAGAGCACTGTGGAGAAGAATGGTACCTGGTCAAGCATGGGACAGGTGATAATGTACATTATTTAGACACCAGAACATCCATGGAACAACAGTAGATAAATATCATTTTACCTAACTAAGCTTTAAAATCTGAACGTCTCATTTTCTGGACATCAATCCTCCAGGTAGCTCTGTTATTTGAATAAATGTTGTGATGTTCTGGGCCTTTTAAACATATTTATGTGATTAAAAAATACAGTGGACAATGCTGTCTGAACACATGTCCTATTAATACAACAAGGAATAGTTTTAAAATACACCAAAAAGTGCTACTTGACTTCTTTTGCTTGATTGTTTCCAGGCAGCCACACAAACAGATCAACAGAATTAAACAGAGTGGACTGTACTTACAGGCAAGGACACCACTAACAGCATCAAAATACCAAGAAATGTGCTTTTTACATCAAAATCAGGCCTGTGCTCTCCACAGCACAAAGGATTTTTCCACAGAAGACCCTGCACTGACAACAGAAAGATGGCAACAAGGTTACACAGAACAGTGTATGTTGCATTACTCTTCCAGTTAGCCCAACACAATTTTAAAACAAGGAAACACAGACAATCGGCTGCCGACTTGTGTAAAATTTATGGAGGCTGAATTAAGCTAGACTGTGAGGGAAAGGGTCCATGCTACAGTAACTGTTGGCTTTTAAAGCATAAAAAAAACATGCAAACCCAAGTTTTCCATTGTCAATCACAGGGAACCCAAGAGATGCAACAAGCACTGAATAGCTGGTGGCCCTTGTCTCCTATATCATACACAAGTGACCTGCTCAGACAAAGAATTTGTGAAGTATTTGAATTCCTTGTTCAAATCTCAGTACAGCATCTCAAGTTGTCAGCACAGGAATCTCCTTTGTACAACGAGATTTTTTTTTTTTTTTTAACATATGCATAAATTTTATTTTCTGGCTTGATGTTATTTAACATTTTCATCGGTGATAAGGAAATTAGATTTAAAGCCACCACTGAAAGTTCAAAGGTGAAACACTGAACACATGTAAAACGTTGAGGATGATGAGGTTGGCCCACACGAAGCAACCTGGATCTCTTGGTAGTCTGTGCTCCCTTAAACAAAAATGCATTTCAATGACAAACGCAATGTTCAGCAGCTAGAAACTTAAGAGTCTCCACTATATTCAGGAAGCCACTACTAAAAATGAAAGAACATAGGAGTGTTTAGCAGACATTGTTCTCCCAGTGTATTGCTGTGAGAAAAGGTGTCAATAGAAACTGTAAAAAAAGCTATAAAAGGGAGACAGAATTTTAGGTCTACCCATAGCATGAGCAAAATACCACAAAATCAGAGTTGAGGGGGAAAAAATATCCCCCTCAGTGACAGCAGTATGAAAAACCCTGAAAGTTAAGGACTTGAATGTAATTTGTCAGAAAGACAAAAATGTGGTTATTGAGCAGCATACAGTATACTGACTATAAACACACTGCCACCAGAGAGAAAACCAGCTAAATGAGCATGTTCTTGTTTAACAGAGAAGCGCATACACAAATAGTGCTAGTAACAACACTAACAACATCTTAAGAGTCAAACATGGGCTGTGGAGAGTATCCACCTGAGCACAATTTATCCATATTAGAATTGAGAGACCTAGTATCTGGTAACACTATCTACTCCACTTCCCAAATTTAAGTTAATGGTAATCTCCCAAATAATTTAAGGTGGAAAAGTGACTAGTTTTCATGATAAATGCTTTTGTTATTAATTGCAAAGGCACAATATAAATAAACTGAACACAATCATTTGGATGCTCAAAATGGACTTTCAGCTTACTTAAACTTAGATGAAGCTGAAGAAATGAGCGGATAAAATGGAAAATGAAATTAAATGGAAGAAAAAAATAGCTGCTTCTGGATCTTTCAGAGCTCTAAAGCATCCGACCTTCTCAACTCCACCCACAGCTTCCACTCCTTCAAAAAAAAGTCCTCTGATTTTGGTGTACAGTTTAACAGTACTGTGTTATTTGTTGATATTAAAAGTTATTCTTGACTGTGACACCAAAAAAGCCTCCTTTGTTGGTGCCTGAAAAACCCTAAACATGGATGCAACTGGACCAACAGAAGAAAGTTACTCTTTATCAGACGTCATTTATATCAGCAAACTAAGTCCACTGCCCTAACACATGGGCAAAGAGTGATAAAAGAATACGATACATACGTAATCAAAGTGGAATTTCATTAACAGGTGATACAGCATAAGCTGTATCCACAGTACAGAATGCATCACCCAAGCTATCCAAGTTTCAGAGACATAAAGGGTTACACGTCTTTCAATCCTGGCTCACAAGCCTTCTTGCTTACATCTTTTGCTCCCTCTGCTTCCTGCCAAAAGTCAACTTTCTGGGAGTAACCTTGCCACACATCCCTTTTCCAGGCACACTAAATTCATTAAACTGCCATTACACTGACTTTTCTATCGGCACATACTAATTTACAGTAAAAATTCCTGTCAATAGAAGACAGTGAGCCACTGATATAGAGGTTGATACTCTGAAGAACAAACTCATCAAAATCTGTATACTTTCAGTCTAACAATAATACTTATCAAAACACACACCTCAGGTCAACTTGTTTACTTCAATTCTACACAAATATAAACAACAATGCAGCAAAGTATATACAGAAGAGAGCTACAGCAATATAGATTTCCCATTCAACACTTGTTTCACAGCATGAAGAACTCATTGCTCAGATTTAGGTGTAACTGTTGATACGTGCTCTGCAGAAAGTTCTCTCAAAGCATTAGTTTTTCTCCTGTAATAGTTACAATGGGATATTGCATACTAGTATAACATTATGCACTCAAATCCTCTCACTGATTACCAGACCACAGAGTTTGCGGGCTTTCAGAAAAAAAAAATCCAAACTAGCTTTTAAACTTTCATAGACAGAGTTTTTATTTTACTAATACAAATTTTCAGTAATCTGAGTATCTCAAGACTGCATTTTGAATAGCTTTTATAGTTAACATGGAAAATATTTTATTTCTTAAAAAGCCATTATTATTATTTATAGTGATCCAAATGAAGTTGCTTAGGTAATATTTTCCAACACTAGTCACCATTTTTCCAGAACTTAAATTAGCTTCTGTCTTCAGCTATAATGAATCAAATCTGAATTCTGTGTTTTGCAAACCACAATACAAGCACTTTCAGCACAATAATGATCTTCTGCAAAAACACATTCAATGAATAAAAGCTGCCAAGCTGAATGCTTAAGCATACATACAGATCCTGAAACATAAATACATAAGACAAAGGAAGTAGAAATACTTCAAACATGGTTTAGGGAGCTTGGGAGGCTTTTGTTTGTGTTATTTTTTCAATTTTTCAGTTACTCAAAATTAATTTCCTTGACAGTTGTATCCTTCAAGCTACAAAGAAGCTTCAGCAGCTAGGGAGATAAAACTCAGAGGCTGCTGTTGGCAGAGAGTTAGGCTTGTACAATCAACTTGTTTCACTCTTGAAGTTTCCTTTGGGTGCTCTGGAGTCAAATCTAAACATTCCTCTCTATCATGAGGCATCTATAGGCAGAGACTGTAAGCACACATATATATGTACACATAGAAATCATCAAGCAAATTCCAGTTTTGTCCACCTACTTCACGCTGCCTCAGAGTTTTTCAATGTTTATTTTTAAACATGGTTATTATGATTCTTAAGTATGGTTGTCATATCATCCTGAATGTAGTTACTAAACATATGAAGGAGAAGATGGTTATTGGTGGGAGTCAACATGCATTCACCAAGGGCAGATCCTGTTTGACCACGTGATAGCCTTCTATGAGCGCATAACTGACTGGCTGGATGAGGTGAGAGCTGCGGATGTCATCTACCTTGACTTCAGCAAGGCTTTTGACACTGTCTCCCATAACATCCTCATCAGAAAGTTCAGGCAGTGTGGCTTGGATGAGTGGACAGTGAGGTGGATCAAGAGCTGGCTCAATGACAGAGCCCAGAGGGTGCTGATCAGTGGCACAGAATCAAGTTGGAGGCCTGTGGCCAGTGAAGTTCCACGGGGTTGGGTTCTGGGGCCAGTCTTGTTCAACATCTTCACCAATGACCTGGATAAGGGGACAGAGTGTACCCTCAGCAAGTTTCCTAATGACATCTAAACTAGGAGGACTGGCTGATTCCCCAGCAGACTATGCTGCCATTCAGCGGGCAACAAGTGCAGAGTCCTGCATCTGGGAAGGAACAAGCCCATTCACCAGTACAGGCTGGAGAGTAGCTCTGCAGAGAGAGACCTGGGAGTCCTGGTTGACAATAAAGTAACCATGAGCCAGCAATGTGCCCTCGTGGCCAAGAAGGCCAATGCCATCCTGGGATGCATCAAGTAGAGTGTGGCCAGCAGGTCAAGGGAGGTTCTGTTCCCCCTCTACTCTGCCCTGGTGAGGCCTCATCTGGAGTCCTGTGTCCAGTTCTGGGCTCTCCAACTCAAGAGGGACAGAGAACTTCTGGAGAGAGTCCAGCACAGGGCCACCAAGATGATCAGGGGACTGGAGCATCTTCCTTATGAGGCAAGGCTGCAGGAACTGGGGCTGTTTAGACTAGGGTAAGGAAACTGAGAGGGGATCTCAATATTTACAAGTATCGAAATGGTGGGTGTCAGGAGGTTGGGGCATCCCTGTTTTCAATGGTATTTAACAACAGGACAAGGGGTAATGGGATGAAGGTGGAACACAGAACGTTCCACTTAAGAAAAAACTATTTCACTGTGAGGGAGTACTGGCACAGGCTGCCCAGGGAGGGTGTGAAGTCTCCTTCCAAGGAGGTCTTCAAGACCCACCTGGACACATTCCTGTGTGACCTGATCTAGGTAGGGGGACTGGACTGGATGATCTCTTAAGGTCCCTTCCAACCCCTACTATTCTATGATTCTATGATTTTTTTAATTCCATTCCACTCAATTTCCACTTTTTCCCTGAGGTAAAATGATTATCCATGTTTGTTATAGATAAAAACTTTCTGACAAATGTGTTATAAACTTTCTTGAAACTTATATGATTAAGCCTCTAAGCAGTGGTTTTAACTACTTTTACACTTGTATTCTTGGCTGGTTACACTCTTAAGTTGCTGTTTTCCAAGACTATCAGCTGTTTCGCTGCCATGCATAAATGAGTTCTATGAATATTCTGTGACCAACTTTGACATTTCCACAGGTGCAAACAGGTTATATAATTGCTGGAACTGAACTAGAGTCCATATTTTGTAATTACTGAAATTAATTTCAGAAATGTCAAGAGAAGGACAGATGTAGCAGGAATAAATACATAAAAGTTATTGAGCTCTGAATTAAACTGAAATTAACAGATTATAAAAAAAAAAACTAAGAGAATTTGTTTAGTCTGGAAAAGTCAGGTATTTTACTTGTGCAGGTGCTTTAACGGGCTGCCCAGAAAGGTTGTGGAGTCTCCCTCCTCAGAGACATTCAAAACCTATTTGGATGAGTCCCTTCCTTTGTGACCTACTCTATGTTAATCCTGCTTTGGCAGGGGGGTTGGACTAGATCTTTCGAGCACTCTTCTGTGAAGTAAGAAGGAACCTCCTCTGCTTACTCAGTTGCTTATTTTTAAGTATTACTGTTTCTGAAGGCTCCTTTCCCCCTCACAGAAGTCCATTTTAAAATCATTTTCAGGAGAAGGGCATTTTAAACCAGAACGTATCTACTTAGTAAAGCTAAAGGAAACTTTCCTGCCATAACCTTTGAGTTCATGCCCACTCTGTTCTTGTTTTGCTGTATGCTATGGATATGGGAAGGAAATAAAAGAGGATAAGGATAGTGGTGTGTTATATTCTGCAATGGAAACTCACCTGTTAGTATCAAACATACACTGAGAGATCTTCTCTGGCTACTTACTCCAACTAGATACACTCCAAATCTGTAAAGGCATTTTTGGATACTTTCAGGCACTTTGGTTCATCAGAGGATCTGCATACTTTATGCACGAACGTTAGCAACACTTAACTGATCAAAGTAAATCGTTATTTCTGGATCTGGCTTAACATTAAACACAAATGTCTTGCTTGGTATTCGGAACTGTTTGGTGAAAATAAAAATATCAATAAAAACATCATAACAACACATCCATCCCTGTAGCAGCCATGTGCAGAAACATATTTTGGTAAAACTTTCTGACAGAGTTGCAAAGCGGGATAGTAACAGCAATGCAGGTTTGCAATCATACTAAGCTTGTACAAAGTCAGTTTTGCTGCTGGAGACAGCCCTAGGGAGAGCTCCCAGCTGTCCATTCTGCCTCCACGCCACCACACCCTGCTGCCAGCACACCGCTTGTGCAGCTGGACAGACAAACACATCGAAGAATTTGCATGAGGTTAGTTGCTACTTGGATCAGTTCTGCTTGTGTCCACAAAAGCATTTGTGCCAGTACAGCTAGGACAGAGCTCTGGGGATGGAAAAGATCACTTTTTTTTCCAACCAGCACCCCACACCTCTGTTAATGCCAACTATGCCTCTTTCCAGCCACTCTAGATACTTTCTTGACTTCTGCCACCAACATGCCCTTTATCTTTAGTCTTCTATTTCAAAACTAGGAGAGTTTTGTGTCACAAAATCAAGGAAGCTGTTGGTTTCCAGAAAAGTCTTTGTATTTTGACTGAGTAGTGATGATATAAATAGGTCAGTGAAAACATGGAGCATGTTTTTTAACTGGAGCCAGTTGAGCTTGTAGGTTGACAGCCTCAGAGCTAAATCAAAAGGTCAGCTACTAGGTGGAACAACTTCATCCATGGCAAGATTGTATATGGCTGATGGCACAATCAGGGTACTCCCGGCAAATGAACAGCAGATGAGGTTTAACAAGGAAACTAATACTGCTGACTTGCAGTATATAACATGATGTATTGGAACAGAAGCCACAGTTAATGAATTTGGTGTAACAGCCAAAAGGTAGATTCCTCTGATTATGGTTTTGCTGGCAGTAAGTCAGCATCACCCTCTTTCACCGCATATCTGATCAGCTTGATAAAAAAATCCAAGTACCACTTCTGGCAAGCTGAGAAAACAGCTAGGTAATTTCAGCAGAATAGGTAGGGAAAGGCTGATACTCCATATCAGTCAAGTATCACTTCTTTTCAAATGATCTGTTACATAGTATGCTTCCTTAGTATGCCAAGTACCCACCTTTCCAAAGAGCCTCTTTCAAAGAGACATAGAAACCTCCTTTATGTTGTCATAGAAAATATATTTTTTAATTATCTGCATATATATCTGGCAAACAATTCTCTATGGTCCAGGTGGTAGCCAGTCTAAAATAGGTGCAAAAAAAAAGGAATCGGGTATAAAAGAAAGTATTAATACTTTGCACACTTTTTCAATAAAAATGTAGGGCTTCTCACATTTTGAAATTGTCTTCATATTAGCATGCATATAATACACAAATAGAGCAGTCAACACCTCCCCCCAGACAACCCCTGATGCTACAGCCCTCACTAACCTCAGTACTGTGAGCCCTGTTAACTAAGACATCAGTATTAAAGATATTTCAAAACACCATCTGCAGAATACTAAGCACTTTAATAAAGATATGATTATGCTGACAAGGGGCTATATCTTCACCATACTTTAATAAAGTCTCAGCAACATCACAGAATGTGCACTTGCATCTCAGTGATCAGCTATAAAAACACACACATAAATGCAAGTGAGGCAATTGCTCTGCAGCCATTTTTCAAACTTGAAGAATATCTAATAACGTTCAGTGTCAAACATCATAGCAAGAGTAAGCAAGGTCATGGCCACGCAAAAAAAAAAGAGCCTCAAGAGTCATTTTCTGCTCTAGCTGAAGTCATCAAGAGTTTAGCCATTAACTTCACCAGAGGCAGTCTTTTGCCCACACAACAGTTTCAGGTTAATATAAAGTACCAAGGGCATCAAAAGAAGCCATCAAAACTAATTTTTCTTTACTGTTCTTCTCCCCATCATTGCAATAATCAAATATTTGATGGGGAATTCAGTTCTACATTTCCTTTACTTTTCCTAAATAATGTGTTTGCTTACTATTTATTATGAGACTTTTCACATGTCAGAATCTAGAACAAGAAAGTCTTTTGAAAGTTGTCCTTTGAAATTCAGTCCTCTGGTATGCCGTTTAAGTCACAACAACAGAACACTTAACTGCACCATCTTGGCAATCCAGTCTCAGTTATTCACATACCTAAGCCTACTATCATCAAAAGCTACAACAGCATTATCAATCTGAAAACAAATATAGAAAAACAAACCCAAATAATTGTCCCTTAGTGCAAGGGCTTAGGGTTTTATTCAAGTGCTGACAAATTAACAGAAGCTTATTCAAGTACAGTGACTTTACAGTCCTAAGGTACTTTTTAAAAGAAGTAGTATGTGAACAGAGTTATTTCTTAAGATATTTTGCTATGGTCTTATCCCAGTGCTTTCTCAATAAATCTCTAATCAAGAACAAGAAATAAAACAGATATAAGTAAACATACATGCTTTAAAACCAAACAGCTCAGAAACACTAGAAAAACAAAACCAGGGTACAGAAATCTGACCAAAGTACAACTAAACCACAGTAACTGAGTACATATTACTCTGACTCAGTAATGATTTGTACAAGATTATACAGTCTTCCTCTAACCAAAACAGTAGCTGAAGAACACCATACACTAAACTTCACTAGAGCTCATAAATTCTTTGTTCCTACCTTTTCATCGACAAGTCTGATCCCAAAATTTCATAAGGAAACAGTTTTACTTACATGTCACGTTTAATTCACAAAGAAACCAAATTTCTTCCTTGATTTTTAACATGAGAAATCTTCAACACAAAACATAAGCTTTCACATTAGATCTGTTGCTTTGTAAATCCCTCACAATAACTCCTCTAAAAGAGGAGAGTGGGCATAAAAAAAGGTCCCTGCACAACCCAGAGGTTTTAATTTACAATATTAAAGTATTCACATGTATTTTAAGTAAGATCAACTGCCACATTTAATCTTAACTGCCCTGAAAAGAAGACCAGGCTACTGAAAAATTGCCAAACCACATACTATACCATGAGTACAACACAAGAAAACTTCATATACTTACAAACTTCCTCTTCTTGGAAGGCTCAATTCCTTCTGTAACGAGAAAAAAAGTTACACTGTATTAGGAATAAAACATTTTAATCATAAGTGGCCTTTTTAAGATAAATACTGTAGTCTTACTATCCCACCAGTAGCAGATAGAGAGAACTGATTGAATAGTAGTATATTTAGAGTACAATAAAAGATGACATAGATTTTATATGCACCATCTTTTATTTGTTGTCTTCCATTATTACTTAAAATTTTAGCATTAGCAATGGGACAAGCCTAGGCCATTTCTGTAGCTGCAAATATTTCAAGTAACAGATGGATGTTACAGAAAATCCTTACAGAGTTGTAATGTATTTGAAATAGTATTAAAATTTGTAAGAGTCATTGACAAAGATACACTAAGTTCCAGAATCCATCACTTCCAAAAATTGCTAATAACAGGATCAAGACCTAAGTAGACAAACATTGCCACAAAGCTTTCTACAGTATGTCTGTTAACCTAAAAAGATGAAGTACATAGTATAATGAAATTTATTACAATCCTCTACAAAGCACTAGCATAACTCCACAATTGCTATTGTACAAATGTTTTTGCAACTTCTGATGAGAAGAACTTACTTACTGCACATGGGTCTGACAAGACAGTATTCTAGCCAAATGGAAATTTCAGGCAAACGTTTTACTAGTATTTTAGTGAATACGTTTTGCCCATCAGAAGTAAGCATAATATATATACCCAGAAGTAGATTATTTTGTATTGCATAAATTATAGAATAGCTGATGCTGGAAAAGATTTCTGGAGATCCTCTGATAACCAATCAAAACAAGTTACTCAAGACAGCATCCAATTAGGTTCTGAACATCTGCAAAGATGAAGACTCCACAGCCTCTATGACCAATCTGTTCCACTCTTCAATTACCCTGCCTTTTTCCCATTTCTCACATGAACTTATTTTATGAATGCTACATTAGTTAAGTTCACATTTAAACAATGGGAAAATCTGCCTGATATAGAGACATTTAAAGATGATAAATATCACCACAGACAAGGTTGCATACGAGAATGATTCAAGTTATATGGATGGACGTCTTTAGTCACTCAATTAACATTATTTTATGTTTACTTTCAATATCCTCATGAAATGCTATTTTAACGTACATAGTAGACACTCGGTTTCCGTTCCAGAAGTTACCAAAGGGAATAATTACAAAATTCTCCTTCAAAAGTAAACATATATATATGCATGCTGTGTATGTGTGCACACATGTATTTACTTCATATAGCACATAAAGTTACGGGTATTGACCAGAAAATGTAAATGAAAATGCAACTGAATGGATAAATATAGTTCAGCCAAGCACCTCAGAAAAGGCCATAAAGAAAAAATAATTATATATTCTTTAGAGACTTTTAAATGGTGTGCAGTAAATACAGCCCAGGCTGCTGAGTGAATGATAAGGACTAAAATATCAAGTAGCTGCTCAATTCCTGAGCACCACCCATCCTGTTCAGTGAATGAGCCAGGAAAAAATAGTGTGAAACAATGTAATTAGAGACCAAAACACAAATGCATAGGAGAGCAGAATTAGGGGCCTTGGTAACAAACTCTGGCACTTCCTAGGAAGTTCCAGCAACTGTTCAGAATTTGCAATTTGAAACAACAGATTTTACCATAACGTGCTTATATACAAAAGAACAGTTACGTTACACCTGCATACAATATTGCATTATGAAGCTGAGTAATTCCCCTAAATTGAAAATGTCACATTCATCATGAACAAAATGTAACTGCAATTTAGAACCCACGTACTTCCCTTTGTATGTGTTTTTTCTTTGATATTTACAATGCCATTGTGTTCTATTTCTAACATAAAACTTTACTTGAAATTCTAGGCATTATCATACCGTAACAGACAATGCTTCCAGAAAAAAAATGTCAAAACATATTAAGCAAGAATCATACTTGTACCACATTTAACAGAGTTGTAACACGTACTTTAAATTTGCTTGGGCTTTTTTTTTAAATCAGACTGTTTTGGTTATTGTTTATCATTGCAACAGTACAGCAAATGACAGATACTGCCTTCTGTAGACAAAGGCCCACTAATCTATTGGCCCACGTTATGTGTGCTATCCTGAAGCACTACATCTGGCTACAGAATAAGGCTCCATAAGGGATGATTCACTAACAACTTGATGGTAAAGATGTCAAGAACTGCCAAGATCTCCTCATACAAATAAAAAATGAAACTAAACCTCAGGTTCATAATTCAAACAGGAATATTTACAAAACGTTGCAAACAAGGCATTTGTAAGGCTGTATTTTAAAATAGTATACAGACAAACAAAACAAGGAATGAAACAAAATATCCTTTCTGGATAGTATCCGTATCCTCATTTTTCCTATGTATCACACAGCATTAATGTTAAAACACAAGGTCCTTTCCCTCAAGCTTCTCCAGCTTGAGTATCTCCAAACATGCTCCACATTTGAGTCTACACAAAGTAGGTGGGAAAAGTGTAAAAATGCTCTACATGGGGCTAGCCTAGAGGTTAGCTAAAACATTTCCTAAACATAAAACATTTCGATAACATAAAAAAACATTCATACCTTTCAAATCCTAAAGATGCCATTTTAACTCAGTTTCTCCCAGCTTTTTTATTCACAGCCACTAAGAAGAGAGAAGCACTGAATGATAACATACCAAGAATCACTCCACTCTTCAGGCTTGCAACACTCTAGCTCAGATCTCAAGCACACTGCAATGACCTGAAATGACTTCACAGTTTTCTCACAGCTTTAAAACAGACTCAAAAGACTGGCTGTCCTAGTTCCACTGCACAGCATCCAACATATAGCGAACTGCTACAGGTGAAAACTTAGTGGTGTCATGACCTCCATGGCACATTCTTAGTAGGCAAGCCCCTGGAGTATTACAAAAAAGATGCCTTCAACTATCACTCTGCATGGTTACCACATGCCAGCTATGCCTCACAGGACCCTGTGTTCTTTTGCCCTTGCCCTATGTGGTATCCTCCTCTGGTCAGTACAAGTTGGGCTGGATTTAGGGCTGTTTCATTCCACTGCAGTAACGTCACTCTTTCCCTTGAGAAGATTTGTGTCTCAAAAATCATGATTTGAAAACATAATAAACCTTGCCTCAGGTTTAAGAGACCTGTGTAAGCTGTGCTGAATCACTGTGATATGGCACTAAGATCCATGTATAGTGAATTTAATTCTAGACATCATTATCAGTTCAAAATCCATACTCTATGCATTTTACTATCAATAACATGGTTTTACAAGCACAGGTGTTTTTTTTATTATTTCAGTAATTATGATTCTTTCTCTGGTCCTACACATGTATAACACACTTCAGTATGGCCAAGTTCAGCCAGCGCACCATAGTGAAGATACTCAACCTTGTAAAAAGGACCATACTGACTGAACAAAGCACATTGAACATTCTGCGTCTAAGTCTTCACCCCAATAACTAGAAACGTGGTTTAAGTAAGAGAAGTATATTAAAAGGTTTAATTGACAGAGGTGACTTAGAAAATGCTAATTTCATCTCATTTCTTGTCAACATTACCAGCAAATTACAGAAAATTTAAAATATCGAATTTTCTCACTTATATGGAAGAAAATAATGCTATTATCTTATTGCTTGTTACTGGATTCAATTTTAGAGAATCAAATAAAAGTGGACACAGTTACAAGCTGCTAAAGACACTGCTAGCATTGTCAATACAGCTAACTTTAGAACCACAGTAAATTTGCTTCATCTCCCAACAACAATTCTAATGTTTGAATATTCAAAACTTTATCTTTGAGAGTCTTCAGCTGTCCATGAAGTAGTCTGAAAAATGAACCGTTTAAAAACAGATTTCAGTAATGTATTCTTCAGCTGGGGAGGTGTTACGTAAAACATATTAATATATATAGGTTTTTTGACTGCTGTTCTACCCGTCCATTACAGGCTGTAAGCAACCAAGGGCTTTCTGATACGTTAGCTCTTAATACACAGCACTAAGAATAAGCTAATATTGTAACATTAATACTGCATTAATAACAGTAGGAAATTAAAAAATCAACAATGGCACTCAATTCACCTTATAGTCTGCTTTGAGAGATGAATTTGAAGGATTTTCTTCTCAAGCACTTACTATGTTTTTGCTGAAGAAAAGTTAGATGAGAGCAGATCTTGCATTTGGGTGTGGGAAAATAAAATAGCAGGGCAAGTAACATAGTGTAAGATTGGTCTGATATATCAGGCACAGGGATTGTACTGTGTAAATGCTTTTTACGAGGTAATCTTGACCTCTGTATAAGATTGTGGTACCAAACCATCATATTAATTCATTCTAAACACCTTCTAAGCAAGACAGTGGCAGGCTATGCTTTTATTTGATCGTTTCCAACTTTGATGACATTCAGTTCTTTAGATTACCAGAGCACATTACCAAGAGGCTCAGCTACCTCAAATTCTGGAGTGCCTCTCCTGCTGTCATTTTGTTTCACTGTCAAAGCTCTCCTTTGTTCTAAGGATAACTACAATGTCTCCTGGTTCCAAGAACTGCGAGGCTCTGCTTCAGAAATGGTTTTATGTCAACACTAAGGTTGAACTTCAGGAGTGGTTATTGATTTGAAAATTTCCAGTTCAAGACGGGATTAATAGATTTTCAAAAAAGGTGCAGAAAGGTGTTGACCTCTTTTTTTGTCAGTCAAGGTGTTCTCACCTGATTTCTTATAAAACAGGTATAACTGTAAAGTTTTTCTCTCCTCCAGACGACCCAAGTGATTTTGTGTTTGGACTCCCTCTTTCTCAGCAGTCTTTGTTTCAACTAGCTTGTCTAAGATGCAATTATTTATCTATTGTTCTCAGGAAAATTGTATCAATGTCAGCATCACTGGTACTGTAAGTCCTAATCAAGATCACTGTCTGTCCATCTCCACACTGGCTGCCAAGGATCTAGGCTTTACAGTGCCTTACAATGCCTTACAGTGAAGTCTGATGTTCTCTCTTTCAGCTGAAGGCTTTCATATTCTTTCCAGTCATCCAGATGCAGCCACCAGTTTACCAGTTTTTGCTTAGTGTATATCCTCATCTACTAAATAAAAAGTAATTTCTTCACAAGCATTTTCATGAAAGAAAAATGCCACTTCTGCACTGGCAAGTTCTGGAAGGTTGTTACTGCTACTCAGAGAAGACTCCATTTGCAGTTCTCCCGTGTCATTCACAGAATGCTCCTTCTCACAGAACACAAGGCTTAGCTTCTTTAAAATATTTTTAACTATGCATTTCAATGTACAAAGATATTATTCTTCATGGTAACTTACCTCTTCACATTCCTGAACACTAAAAAACCTTTGTAAATAATGAACCACAAATCAGCAACAACTGCCACAGATTTTAGCACGGAATACACTGTAAAAGTAAAGAGGCACTTAAGCTCAGATTTCATCAGTAAAGGTCACATTTTTTCTAATTCAATATTCTATACAATTCATCTTTATCTCCTCAGTTAAATTCCCTGCTTTTGTTACAGGCTCTGCTACTGCTGTCTCTTTCAAAGCAGAAGAACACCTCTATGTCAGCTTTATGGATTCTGAAACATAATGTAAAATCAAATAATCAGGTGCCTATTTAAAGCTAGGAATTGGAACTACCTTTTTGTTGTGTTTTTTTTTTTTTTTAAGTATCACAGCAGTTTCTCCAGAGACAGTAGCAAGACTCAAAATTAATGTGTGAAGTCAAAGATAATATCTGAAAAGAGAGGACACTACAGAAGTCAGTCACTTGAAGACGTTTTTGGTATAACTTCTTTATTTATGTTGAAAAGAGAAAAAAGTAATAACCATACTGACTTGGCCAGTCAAAAGAAAGAAAGGAAAAAAAAAGAACAGTGCTACAAACATATCCTTTTTCAGAATAAAATTCATCAACATAGAAAAACAAGGGTGAGAAATGCCAATTAAAATAACATAAAGTGCTTATTGGTATGTCTGATATACAATAAATGAACAAAAAAAAAACACTCAATGGTTCATGAATGTACCAAATCAACCAAAAAACAAAGCAAAACAAAAAACCCCTAACACTTTATCAGTAACACAATGGTCAAATGAGAAACAGCAATGCAGTTAAGAATTATTCAGATTATGCTTAATAACATTATCTCTGCTATATCTCAAGTTTTCAGACAAAAGTAGTAATGGCAGAACACATGAACTCAACCTCCTTATAGCAATAATGCAGCGGAGCTAATTTGAAGAATAGCTACTGTAATTAGTAAAAAAGGTGAAAGTTGCAATGAGAAGCACAAAAGCTTTTGAAAGAGAGAAATTTGACTGTTGCCAACACTAACTCAGTGAATCTTTGTATTGCTTTCCTAGTGGTCTCATCTTTACTTCTTTCAAATACTTCCTAGTAAAATACAGTAGAAAAACAGTGCTTTAGGTTTTGATTGTTGCCTACCACGTTACATTCTTAGCTCAACTTCTTGAAAATTAATAAATAACCATGTTTTTTTAACAAAACAGCATGATAGTTCTGAATGAATTTTCCACTTTTAAGTACACAAAATCATTTCATCTAACAGTGCTAGAAAACCTGTGCTCCATTCTGACCTATTGGTGTACAGTCTGTTTCACCCCTTGGCAGAGTATCACACCACCACATGACAAATGGAGAAAAATCATGGACTGCAAAGTGTTTGAAACACAATGCACCGAAACTAAACAGATTCCAGCTACCAAGTTCACATAAATATTCCCATTCTGAGAGTTTAAGAGTGCCATCATATGTTAAGAGAGAAGGAGGGGAAAAAAAAATCACATAAGATATAAATGCCAGCTGCTGCTACAACTGTTCAACTCAACAAACACAATGACACAGTTTGCCAGAAGTGGAAAATACTGAATCCACTTTGACTACAGTCAAGGATTTCTCTAGGCGCTGTTTGACTGTTCGGGTTCTTTAATCAAAGACAAAGCAGTGTTTTTCAGGTGAGCACACCTACAAAGGATTTTGCTTACTATTAAAAACCACCACTATTAAAAAACCAACACCACAGCATGCAGCAGCCAGCTTTGGCATTTCTTGACAACACAGTTGCTGGAGACTATTATGTCCACAGGAATAAAGTTGTTTTCCTTTTCCCAGCTGCAGATCATGTTTTGTATTATACACTGGTTTGTATTATACAATAAGTACGGCCGGCAGCTGCTGCCAAACTTTGTTGAAAACAGTAACTAGAAGATAAAATGGTTCAGTCCGTCTTCAGCATGAAGGAGCCTACATGTGGACTTTGATGGCTATAGGTTTTGTTAGTCATCTTGCACAGGATGGAAGGGGCTTAAACAAGTGCAAACAGGTATACTCTTTCTTTCAAGGACTCATTATCACTAGCAAAGCTTTACCTTGAGACATTCAGAATCATTAGCTGGAAGTATGTATGCTGAAAGGAAAAGTACACTGGAAATAAGTATTAAGCCACGTTAATCAGAGGAATTGAGTCACAAGAGTCTTGCCAAGACATTCTCGTGCCCATAGCATCCACTCTAGAACCTATAGAGCCATACTCTGCAGCTGCTCTTCAGACACAAGGATGAAGAGTAGATTTTGGACAGATCAGAAATAAAGGGCATACATAACTCACTTTTCCCCCAAAAAATACCTCAACCTGAGCAGCAATTGCAAAATCCTACTCTTTTACTTTCAGCAAATGACAGAAATATCTCTTTTGCAGAAAAGGGCAAATTCATATTTGCTCTGTTAATTATTCCAGATCTTTTGCCCTTTATGAAATTAAAGTATCTCAAAATTAGAGATTTTGCTTAGTGTTGACATTGTAATTAGTATTTATAAATTTAAATTTGATTGGTTTGGCTGACCCTGCAGCTTACTGGTAATACACTCCACTGATGTGGAAGAAGGGTTCAAGTTCTAGTGCAAGAGTCACACTGCAAAAATTGAGACTGCTTGGAGACCAGGAAGGTAAACATTAACCCCACTTCTGAAAAACAAGATTAATGCTTTTTTTTTCCACTTCAAAACTGTAGTTGTATGGTTCTCGCAACAAGCTTAAACTCAATTACTTCTTACAGAGCTCTAAATACCCTGAAAAATCTGAAAGATCCACAATAGTGTCTTGCCACTCCAAAAAGGATTACCAATTCTAGCAAAGGAAACCACATTCTCATGATCTTTTGTCTTTGACATTATCATAAACCTTTAGGTTCATGACAAATTTTTAAGTTGCTCTTCATGGGCCTTCTCAACGCATTTCCTACCTTGCCTCCTGTCTGTTTGCCACACTTGCTGCTGAGTTATAGAAGGCTACTGTCACTACTTCTCTTTCTGTACGGTAGGCAAGAAGACACCCCGATCATCAGCTGTTGCACGAATCCTCAATTACTAGTTAACATTCTGAAGCACAAAAATTGGTTTCAACTTCTCCAAAGACAATATAGCAAAAAAAAAAAAAAAAATCCATGATCATACTAAGCTGCTCTCTCTGCTAATGTTATCCAGGTTTCTAATTAACTGTAATCTCAATTTGGAGCATTCACTGCAGGGAACACAAAGAAGAGAAAGGTAATTTTTCTTTGGGGATTTGAATGCACTTTTTAAGTATTCCTTTCCTTATCAGAAAGGGATCAAAACACATTAACAGCTTGCTATCTTTGTTTTCATCCAAAAGCCTGCTACATCAATTACCATTCTAAAAACTAAGGCAGGCAGGAAGCTGGTATAGGTCCACCTGGAGGCACAACTCAGCTTCTTAATAGTGACAATTTCACTGGAATAACTCAATATGGAAAAATCTACAGATTTTTCACTGGAAAAATTCAGGCCACTGTGTCTAAGGATTTGTGAACTCTTGACATTAAATAAATCACTGCTTCAGACTAAGTAAGGTTTTCAGGTTAAAATTACAGTGGAAAGATGATGCTCCTTACCTACAGAAAGCAAAAATGTAAGTGATAAATCCTTTTCTACAATTTATACCATTACTTGGTCTCTCTGTATTTGTAAGCAATAAAGTCAGGTATATTTTATAGTTTTTGTTTGGACTACCAACATTCTAGGTAAATTGAGATTAAGACCCAGATATTCTTTTGCTTTGTTGTTATTTTATAGCCAATTTCATCCCCTTTCTTGTCCAATATGGCAGATAGATTATTCCAAGTCAAACTACACTAAATCACTTCAGTAATTGTATTATGTTTGTGCAAGTATTACATTTTTTTTAAATTCCCTTTTACTTTTGACCGATAATCTTATTTAAACTGTCTTAATAAGGTCTAACAGGTTAAGTGAAGGTTATTCAAATGGATGCCTCTATCTAGTATGTTTGTCCATAAGTTTCTGTCACGAAATAGCCACTAATTAATGGGAAGAACCTTAAAAAGACATACAGGTTTCTTGTGTGACTATCTCCAACAGCCTCAAAAAAGATAAAAAAGCATTAGGACAAACACCTTCATTTATCCACCTTTTCAACATGAAACAAGGTAAAAGGGTAGTCAACGACAGTTTCTTCTTTGTAACTTCTAACTCTTTTTAAGCCACCATGAGGCAACCTAAGCCTAAAGAGTCTTGCAATAGGGATAGTTTAAAAATAGTATAAAAAAAATCCTCCTAGTTCCTATACTGATTTATGTGAGTCATCTGGCAGGCTAAGTCCAGCAGCTTTCACCTTTCCTTCAGTCATACCACCAAAACATTCAAATAAAGGAAAGCACAAGCTTATTTTTCATTATAAGTTCATGAGTGAAGGTAAGTACACACAGAATAAAATTATTCTCTGGCTGAGAAAATAAAAAAAATACAATAAAACAACCAAACCTGTCTTCTTGATGACAAATCTAATCTCAGTATGGTTGAAATACCTCCCAACACTGGGTTCTTCCTCACTCCTCAGTACAAGTAACAAATTCTAGCCCACAATTTGGTCCCACTACAGCTCAAACTATACAGCTATGCCATACATAAATGAGGATTATGTCCACTAATTTAACCATCTATCAAGACTAACTTTGCATTTCTGTAATATCCTTTTACACACATACTAACATTTATGCCAGTAAAATAATTTCTACTACTACTTCTACCACAGCTATTTCTATTTTTAACCAATCGGGAGGCATGCAAGCACCATTAGGATAGAGGCCATGCATTTGAAGTAACAGCTGCAAATATCTAATTATAACTTGGTATTACTTTCTACAAAGCTAAAGTTTTAGTAAGGAGAAAAGAGTGTACTGTGGATTTGTTTGTTTTGGGGTAGACTGTTATAAAACCTACCCAGTAAAAGAAATATTACTTTACTGACAGACTGATTTGTTCAGAGATTAATTTTATATGGACGACAACCTTAATATGACAAAGAGAAGATCCATTTGTAATTCCTGAGTGCAAACTACCTTCTGATTCTATTTATGTATTTGCCAGACTCTCTAACCTTTGGTAAACATAACTTTCTATCAATCAATTTGCCATCAAATCAAACCTCTGTCAGGAGTGGTAAGGAATATTTCTTCTATCTCTGCATTCCCATGCCCACTGGATGATTTCTTTCTTAAATGAGCAGATGCTGTCATGAATAAGTTCCAGTAATACCAGACTCTCAGATTAGACTCTTCAATTTGCATTGAGTTTACAGCAAAAGGCAGTAAAATTCTAAGAATGCATGTGAGTTTAAAACATTCTTATCATGTTGCCTAGCAAAACATGCAATAGCATCTGATCCACCTAGCCATTTATTATTGATAGTCGTAAGTAAACAATTATTTTTACTGAGGTTTCCCACCTATTTAAAAACTTTAGTATAGGTTTAACAGCTGGAGACATGTTTCTCAACAGCAAACTAGTCATAAGTCACTGAGGCAGGCAGAAAAAAACAGTTCTATATGATTTTTGTCAGGTTGGAAAGTAGAGTAAGTACAACAGTGACTACTGTAAGCCCGCAAGTGACTTCATAAGCAAGAAAGCATGTTTTTTTTTTAAAAAAAATCATTATTTACAGACACTGTAGAAATGGTTCAATATGAGTTGAAGAAAGACCACCATGCTTTATAACTAACTGATAAGGTACTCGCACCAGAATGGCTTAAAAACAAACTCTCTCTCTGCTGAAATGTGTTCTCTCTCTCCACAAGCAGCTTGGAGGTTTTCATTTGATTCACTCTACTACCAGTGTGTTTTCCAAGCTAATAAAACTCAAAGCAATCTTCATAAATGTTACCTACAACTGTTTCCAATTTATACCAGCAGCCTATCTGAGATACAGCCTTATTCTTATTAGGTACTGAAATACAAGAACTTTAAAATAGTCTGAATGTTTACCCTTGTAACTCCTTCTCAACCTACACGCTCCCATAACAAATTGATTTTTCTTTGACTCTTATCTTTCCTACCTTTATAACAGAGTGCTTTATTTCATCCTTCAGCCCATTACTCCTGCAGGACTTTCTTTACCATTGTCTACATGTGTTCATATTTGTTGTCCACAAAAAAAGTTATAGCAAACAAAATACACCACAACTCTTTAAATTAAGGTGCTATTTGAAGGTACCAGAAATTAATCTAATATATACAGCAAGAGATATGTACAGACTACAGCTATATTGGTTTTATTTATGTCTGAGAACAAACGCTGTGCTGTGGGCCAAAGTGGACTAGTTATAGAATACACAATGTTTTGGTTTCTTTGTACCATCTATCCTGCTTACAAGATGCTATGCTGAAAAAGCCCACTTTTCATCACCATAGAGCAGTCAAAGGACAGCATGCAGGCAAGTATCACTCACCCCCTTCAATCACAGGATAACTCAGGCTGGAAAGAACCATCTGGAGGCCATCAGGTCCAACTCTCCACTCAAAGCTGGGCTACTGTCAAAGTTAGATGAGGTTGCTCAAGGCCTCTGCCAGTCAAGATTTTAATACCTGCAGGATGAAGCACTTGTTCCAATGCCAAACACCTTAATTAAAAAGAATTTATGCTGTCTACTCAGATGTTCCCTTCTGGCAACATGTGTGTGTTTCCTCTCACCTTTTTGCAGTACATATCATGAATGTCACTCTATATCCATCTAGTAGTGAAACATTGCCATTACATCTCAGCCTCCACAACGCTAAACAAAACTAGCTTCTCAGCACTTCCCCATAAATCATGAACTCCAGTATCATTTTTGTACCAGGAGTGCTAATCTGGATGCAGTTCTTTCAGATGCACCTGTTACGTACCAATTAGAGGGGAATAATCACCTACCTCAAACTACTGGCTATGTTCTTTGATTGTACTCACTTCTTGCATTCCCCATGGTTACATCAACAAATATATAAAACTTCTATTCATATCTTCAGCATCTGTTAAGTACTAGTTAGGTAAGCATGCTAAATAGTCTTACTACAGCCTGTTACTCTTCATCCTGTCAAACGGTCACTTTCATACCCAAAACATTACACAAGGCAAATTAGTACTGAATGGATAAAGGAAATACTTCCTCTGCTGCTTGGAGATAATAGAAGTCTCTCTAAAAGCACTTTAACTTCCTCTCTCAGATGCAGGTATCAGTCTCAGCCACATACAAGCTTGGACTCAAAAAAAGACTAAGGACACAAGGCTTCACAGAGAGGACTAACCTACGAATGTAGAACTAGCACCAGCTGTAGGGCCTAAAACTGAGATCCAAAGAGAAAGCTGTAGAAAACCGTCTCATCATCACTGTTTGAAGCCCAGCCTTCCTTGACTGGAATCAAGTAAATTAACCAATCGTAAGGCTGGACACAAGCTCATAGTCAGCCAAGTTCACAGCACTGTACCTTTACAACTCTACTATCTGTTGCCAGAACAGACAAGATCCTCTCACCTTAGGAAATATTCCTGTCCATATCAGAAGTCAACACAGCATATGTTTTGCCACTATAGGTCACCCAAATCACTAACCCACAAACACACTTCATCTGGGTCCAGGACTATTGGAAGAATGCATGCTGAGATGCAACAGAATCACCTGTAGTCACCTGACCATGGGTGGGAGGACCTTCTGAGTAAGTTGTACCTCAGTATCACTGCTATTGCTTTAATGAGATACACCGCCTTGCTTCCAAGTCTCCTAAAAACAGTTGGCTCTCCCATACCCATGAGACTAGGAGTCATATGTAGGAAATGCAGGGACTAGACAAGCAGAACGAAACACACCTGAAATCCCACCAGGACAGTTTTCTAAGCTCCAAAATAGTACTGTGTTACCAGTCTTTCATGGTCTTCCCACACCCTAAAACCATGTCATTGATTGTACAACAGTCTCTGTGCAGCCTGGCCTTCCACAACATCCTGCCACCTGTGCAAACAGCTGCTGCACAGGAAGGCAAAAGGAATAAAAGGGATCCCCTCATTATTTACAGATGCAAGAGACAATCACAGAATCATAGACTGGTTGGAAGGGACCTTTAGAGATCATCTAGTCCAACCCTCTTGCAGATGCAGGTCAACCTAGATCAGGTTGCACAGGAACATAACCGGGCGGGTCTTGAAGACCTCCAAGGAAGGAGACTCCACAATCCCTCTGTGCAGCCTGTGCCAGGGCTCCCTCACTTTTACAGTAAAACAGCTTTTTCTTATATTTAAGTGGAACTTTTTGTGTTCCAGATTCATCCCATTACCCCCTGTCCTGTTGCTAGGTGCCATAATAAAAAGGGATGGCCCAACCTCCTGACACCCACCCTTTAGATATTTGTTAATTTCAATAAGATNAGAACCTCCCTTGACCTGCTGGCCACACTCTTCTTGATGCATCCCAGGATGCCATTGGCCTTCTCGGCCACGAAGGCATATTGCTGGCTCATGTTTAGCTTATTATCAACCAGGACTCCCTGGTCTCTCTCTGCAGAGCTGCTCACCAGCAGGTCAGTCCCCAGCCTGTACTAGTGCATGGGGTTTTTCTTTCCAAGATGCAGGATTCTATACTTGTCCTTGTTGAACCTCATGAGGTTCTTCTCTGCCCAACTCTCAAGATCCTGCTGAATGGTAGCACAGCCTGCTGGGGAATCAGCCCGTCCTTCCAGTTTGGTGCCATCAATGAACTTGTTGAGGGTACACTCTGTCTCCTCAGCCAGGTCATTGATGAAGATGTTGAACAAGACTGGCCCCAGAACTGATAGGAAACCCAGGCACAAGACAAGCAGAACAAAACACACCTGAAATCCCACCAAGATGGTTTTCTAATCTCAAAAACAGTATTCCGTTACCAGTCTTTCGTGGTCTTCCTGCACCGTAAAACCATGTCATTGATCATGCAACAGGAATGTCAACATCCTGTCACTTGGGCAGACAGCCCACAATACACTGTACCAAAGGAACAAGTTTGGTTTGTTGGGTTTTGTTTGCATTTTGTTTGTTTTGCCATGTAAATAAACGAAAGTCATGTCAGCTTTGTTAACAGCAATATGCCATCTGCAGCCCAAAAGCACCAGACAAAGTAGTTCTTGCTTTATAATGGTGTCACGGTTTGACATGACAGCCATTTCTGGTAAGGGGGAAGGGGTTGTAAAGATGGCTCCTGTAAGAAGTTGCTCGAAACTCTCCCCAGCTCTGAGCCAAACTCATTTTGCTACAGACCCTGAGCCAGGGGTAGTGATTTTCTTCTTTAAAACTATGGCCAGAGCAGGCTGTGTTCCAAGGGAGGGACCCTCTATCACTATGGCCAGAGCAGACTGTCTCCCAAAGGAGGGACCCAATATCCACAGCTGTAACAGTGGGAAGGAACTCATGACAAAGCAGCTCCTTAAACTTATGCCCAGAAGAGGCCTTGTCCTAAGAGAGAGACCTTACAACAGCAGAAACTGCAACCATGGCAAAGAATCCACGCCAGAGATATTCACCAAGGACTGCGTCCCATGTGAGTGACCCTGTATGGGCAGAAG
>WBNH01007044.1:51786-93270 GCA_013401255.1 Urocolius indicus
GTTTTGTTTTGGTTCTGGTTTTTGGGGGTTTTATGTTTTAGTTGGTATTAAATTGTTTTCTGTTTTTTTTCTTCCCCAAGCCGAGTAGCCTAGCCTGTTTTGTCCTGCACCTTAAGCGGCAACTAAGCCCTCCCTGCCCTTTAGCAATCCTTAAGTCTTCGGTACTTGAGGCTAATCGTGGTCTTTTGTTCCCTGATGGGCCGAAACCACGACAGTCACACAGTAGTGGCAAGGAAGCAGTGCTTCTTGTTTGCCTCTTTCCTCTTCCTTATAGACACATTTTAATCAAAACCAAATATTCAATCAGACTTTTGCTCCTACTGTGTGCTGAAGAACCTTTTCCAAGCATATGGCCATACTGAAGCTGCTGACAATGACTGCAGGGGCACAGGTGGAGGTTGATGTGGTCTGTGCCAACAGTCATGCTACAGATGGGAGCTGGCAGACAGTACTGACAAGCTGCAAACTGACTTGCTCCCAGTATATCATCTGGATGCCCTCCCAGCAGAAAAACATTGACTAAAGGGCAGTGGCTAAGGGACCTAGAAACACTAATCAAGACCCTTTCTGGTCCTTCTATCCCCAACAAAACAGCAGGGCAAGGCTTACTTCTCTGATCTGCAGCTACCCAGATTGACATTTTGACAGCACACCTACCTTCAATGAGGTGCATCCAGGAGTACTATACAGCACTGAGGTATGGTGGAAAACTGGAAAACTAGACAAGAGGAGGCAGCAAAAGCTAGCACAACTTAGGTCCACAGAACTGCACTTTAATATACATTTTTCGTTTGGTTTTCTGTATTGAGGGAATTGCCTGGAGTGATTCTAGTGTGCATGAATGCATACAGAAATTGGCTTGTCAAGAGAATGGGACAGTACAGACTCACTCAAAATTAAATTCTCCTCTTAAATAATCCCTTAAAAATATTTTTAAAAAACCCACCTTCAGTGACTTTTGCATCTGTAACCCTTGAATGCCCCTCCTGAGGCCTCAAAAAGGATAGCTTAGTATTGACAGTGTTATTACAAGCTAAAAGGATTAAATAAGACAAGCTCTGAAGAGTAAAAGTCAACACAAGTAATACTTATATATTAATACATTTGACAGGACAAAGAACCAGTCTAACAACAGTGATTGGAGTAATAATGCAGAATGCAAGACATGATGTGTCCACTTTTTTTTTTTCATACAATCAGGACTTTTCTTTCAGGATCAGGGCTACTAACACTGATCAACTTTTACCAAAGGTTGTATATAAATATTGTGATCAATTCTGCAAGTATCTAAATCTGAAGGGAAATAGAGAATGGTATTTCTGAGAGGTGGTAGTAATGGATTCAGCTTCAATTGGACTTTCACAAAAAGTAGCAAAAAATAGATACAGTTGAACAGTTTATCAATGCTCTAAAATACACATCATAATACATTTTATTAGCTTAAGGGATAAAAGTTCCATAATAACATCACACTCACTGATTATCTCAAGTTTTTTTGTGTTCTAACAAAAAGTGTATCTCTAAAAAGGCAGAACAATCTTATAAACTAACCAATACCACTAATATATCTGCTAAAACTTTTGATGTCAAAGCCTTTTTTTCATTCTGAAACTCCGTATTACAGTTTGGTAACTTGATTAGTTACCATTTCCTTGCCATTTTTTTTATTCAATTAAACCCTTTTGTTTAAGAATGAGACAAATAAATTGCACGTTTGACAAAACAAGCATCACACAAAGTTATAAAACCAAAGTAAAACATTTCATACAGTTTTATTTCACTTTGCAGATACAAAAAAATCTCACCATAACTTTTAAAGAAAATACAACAGCTACACTTGAATATGCATCTCCTCAGTACTGATGCTCACCAGACAGAGTGATTTTACCATTTGCAGGTGAGTAAAAGTAACTAAATCTCCAGGTACACAGGAGAGCGTCTCTTTAGTAACAGATACTCTGCTGACACAATATTCCATTTTAAAAATGGTCCTTCAATAAAGGCACTCACTTTGGTAGCTGTAGATTCCACTAGTCTCTGACGGTGGCGTGCTGAGCTGAAATGACTCTTCTGAGGCGCCCCTTCCTGACAGTGAATAGAGAAAGGGGAGGAAGAACAGAGAAAAGAGGAGAAATGGATCGTGGAGGGGATGGAATGGATGATGTCGGAGAAGGGAGAGGGAGAGTATTTAACTGAACTGTATTTTCACTAACTCTGTAAAAGTTTTATTAAATCAATTTCAATAATACTACCATACAAATACCAGAAAGAAAATTAAGCTTTTGCTAGAAGCACCCTCATGAGGCTTTTATACATGTATTATTCATAAGCATTTAATGACGCTGTCTACTATACACATATATACTATACAGACACATGTACATACACGTGCCTATTTCATTTTTAGATACACACATTAAAGTTAAAAACCCATTGATTCTTCTCAAGTATATATATTGTCTTCTATTTTCTACGTCAAATTAAAAAATTGTACATGAAAGAACCCAACCCACCAGCCATCCCAGTCAGATTCATCCTCGTAAGTCCTTAGATTCACACTCTCCACTCAGAGTTTCAACAGACTATCAACCACCTTGTGTCTGAGAAATGTTTACCTAGCAGAGATTAATATATTTTCCCGATAAAACTGAGAAATAGCACGCTTACACATGTAAAAGTTAAATATTCTCTTAGAGAATTTGAGAGAGCATTCAACTGAAAACAGAGAAGCAAAAGAGTCTTTATTGCATATGCAAAATTATTTAGGATAACATTTCACTGTAGCCAGTCTTAAAACCACCTGAATTCACTGGAGCTGCAAAGGAGAGGGCTGCTTCCAAGGCTTTGAAAAACTGCACCATTTGTTGTCTGTTCTTGTGGTTCCCTCTCACTGATGAAACTGTATCAAAGAGCCTCTCGAATAGTGACCACACTGTCCCTAACCATTTCCTACACAGATGGAGAGGCTTGCCTTTCAAGAAAAATAAAATTGTGTCCACATACTTCAATTGTTTAACCATCAGAAAAAACACCTGAAACTAGAAATGAATGTAAAGCTTAAACAAAAATACCTATTTTGAAAACTACACTGTATAATATGAAATGTTATAAAGGAAAAACTTAGTATATGTGTCTTCTTTTCCTACAATGCAAGGAAAGAAGATTATAGATTCCTATTACTTTTTCTGTTCTTCATGCCCCTCAGGCTTCCAGCAGATCAGATTACTGGAGATGCTGTCCCTCTTGAGTTCTCTGTCCCTCTGGAGCTGGGGAGCCAAAAACTGGACACAGGACTCCAAATGAGGCTTCACCAGGGCAGAGGGTGAGGACAACTTCCCTCGACCTGCTGGACACACTCTTCTTCATGAACATCAGGATGCCATTGGCCTTCTTGGCCATGAGGACACATTGCTGACTTGTGCTTAGTTTGCTGTACGTCAGAACTCCCCAGGTCCCTCTCTGCAGAGTCATTTTCCTGCAGGTCCCATCCCCAGTCTGTACTGGTGCATGGGGTTGTTCCTCCCCGGGTGCAGGACTCTGCACTTGTCCTTGTTGAACCTCATGAGGTTCCTCTCTGCCCAATTCTCAAGCTGGTCAAGATCTTGCTGAATGGCAGCACAGCCTTCTAGAGAATCAGACAGTCTTCCCTTTTTGGTGTCATCAGGGAACTTGCTGAGGGTACACTCTGTCCCCTCATCCAGGTCACTGATGAAGACGTTGAATAAGACTGATATCAGAACCCATCCCTGTGGAACTCCACTGGCCACAGGCCTCCAGTCATGCCATCACAGAAGGCTGTCAGGTTGGTCAAGCAAATTTTCCCCTTAGTGAATTCATGTTTACTCACTCTGATAACCATCTTCATGTGTTTTGAGATGGTATCCAGGATGTTGTTCCACCACCTTTCCAGTGATGGAGGTGAGGCTGACTGGCCTGTAGTCTCCTGGCTCATTCTTCTTGCCTTTTTTGAAGACTGGAGTGACATTGGCCTTTCTCCAGTCCTCAGGCACTTCACCTGTTCTCCATGATTGTTCAAAGGTGATGAAGAGTGGCTTAGCAAAAACATCAGACAGCTCCCTCAGTACTTTTGAGTGCATCCCATCAAGACCCATGGATTTATGGGAAGGGAAGGTCTTCCACTCTCCAGACTAGCTCACTGTCTCCCTGGGACTAGGCTTCCCAAGGGTCTGCCTTGGCAGTAAAGACTGAAGCAAAGTAGGTGTTCAGTAGTTCTACCTTCTCTGTGTCCTCCTCTCTCAGCAGTGGGTTCACATTCTCCCTAGTCTTCCTTTTTAAGCTAGCTTTAAAATACTATGTTGATTCTGGTCAAAGCACTTGAATTAACCTGAAGAGCTCCCTTTTGGGCTTTGTGCTCTCTTCAATACGTCTTATGTACAGAGGAAACCACAGTTTTTATCTATATGGGATATGAACACTGTTACTGAAATCAGAAATAGAAGAAAAAATTTATTTACCCGATGCTGTCTTTTTCCCCACACAGCACAATAGTTACTTTTTTTCCAGAATATGAGAATACTGGTTCAGAATTCTCTATTTGCTGAGTATTCAGAAGGAAAACAAACAAACAAAAAACACTCCTAACATTTAGTTTCTTCCTCAAGATACTTCAAATACTGTCTCAGTCTCTCCACAAACTTTCCAATTTGTACAGCCCTTCATTGCTGTAGCAAGTATGAACTCTATAGTCTGCTATTTCTGGTATGTGTGTGATGGGGAGACAGGTCAAGAGCCTGCTCCAAACCACAGGAGGCAGAGGATGAAAATTCATGAGACTGTTTCCCTTTCTCACTTTCAGAACCAGTACACAATTCTTTCTAGGAGCCTTTTCTAAAAAAAATGAGAATACTATCCACATAGTTAGATAGACTTGTTCATAATTCTGATATATCCACAAGGTTTTTATCTGAAAATACAATTTTACTCAACTTGGCAAATACTGTTCAAGATCTCAAGATAGAAGTTTTCCAAAAGTACTCTTCCCCCCTCCTTAACAAAAAGGCTTCCACACTCAGGATGACACCATGCAGAGCCAGTTCAGTAACTCAAAAAGATCTAGTGCAAACAAACAAAGATTATAGTAATCTTGGGAAGATTACATCATATTAACCAAATAAAATATAACAAGAGAAGGGCAAACTAATGTTAATTAATAGAATCAGCATTACAGAAAGAGCAGTTATCTAACACTTGCATACACATGTGGTTACAATTACAGAAGGCTTTTCTGCTGATTGTAATGTTTTTTTGATAATGCCCCATCAAATTACTGGTGTAACTGACCAAAATTAGCAGTAAGTACTATGGCTAGGTGACCTTGTCACTTTTCCTTCTGAGAGATACTTTTGAAACCTTTAATAATTTGATTTTATATTTCTCAATGCCATTCCCACTACCATTTAACATAAACTCTAATATAGCTAAAAATGGATGCTTGAAAAGGATCTCCTTTCTATTGCAGCTTGAAACTAATGGTAAGGTTAACTTCATATTGACATTACCTAGCAAGAGTGCTGATATTCAGAGGCTCTATCTTTTCACTTATTAAGGTTATTAACTCCCGTAGCTGTAACAAACTGAGAAGCTGGGAATTCTTCTCTGTTATTGTCAATTTGTTTTTTACTTCCTGTCTTTCCTTTAGAATGCATTTCAGGAGCAGCTAAAAGAGGTGTGATAAATGCTGTTCACACTTGGAATAATCCCAATACGGTGCAGATACCATTTCAGAAGCATAAAAGTACACCTACATTGATATGATTATTTCCATGACAAAGGAAAGAATCTTCAGACTATTAAAAACTTATGTGGTCTGTATCTCAAATGACACCACCCATGTTGGTAAACCAGTATAATGTTCTAAATCACAATACATTCATAGTTCATTTTCTTAGCCCAAAATAATCAGATGGGTAGAGAGTGCAATATTGTTTTATCACAGAATAACAAAATTATTTTGGTTGGAAAAGACCTTTAAGATCATCAAGTCCAACCATTTTCTTTTGTCAGGATTACCACCAGTAGATACATAATACAGTACTGAATTGCAGAGAATCCATAGCAGTTTTCAAACTATCAGGCAGTAAAACTCAAGACAGCTACCAGATTCATTATCCTCTGTGTGAATAACAAAGGATATTTCATTTCTATCTTTAATTATAAATACATTCCACCCACTTCTGCACTGCTAGTCATCTGGTACCAGAAGCTTTACCTCCTTGCTTGGACTAAGTTAAAAACCTGGATGTGAGTCATGTCCTGGCTTCCCACCATGAAGACTTCAGCAGTATCCAGATTCAGTATCTCCTGTCCTCAGCTCTCTCAACAACTAATCCCTAATCTGAAATTCAATACTCTCTCTACCATACCTGTACAATTGTGTGGAGATCTATTTTGTAAACCTCGACACTAAAACGATCCAGGTTAAAGACAGCTTCTTGGCAGCCAGGAGAGTCATAGCCAGTCTGGGCTGCTGTGAAACAGATCACTGAAGAGAATATCAGACTGGAAATTCTGTATGCCATTCTGTTGCTAAAGTTCTTTATGATAGAACTACCAGAAAAGCCTAGTAGGCAAATCCAAGTCGGGATGAAAGCTTATCATCAGGACATGTTAACATATGATGATAGCTACCTTGAAAATGCAACTGAGACCAGTAAGAGGTTACCAAAAACTGCTGGGTAGGGCATGCAAAAAACATAACTGGAACTGGAGACATGAACAAAGATGGGAGCAAAGAGGAGCGCATTCTTTCACTACGGAAGAACTCAACATGGAACATTTGAAATACGCGGAGACATTAGACTGTATGCATACGGCCTTACATAGGACATGAGAAAATGGGTTAAAGCTGTGTCAGAGGAGGATTAGGTTATATATTAAAACAATAGTCAGAAAACTAACTCCTTGCAAAAGGCAACAAGGTGGACAGCTGAAGGAGAAACACAAAGATTCTAAATAATTCCCATATATGGTAAGATATTTTAGATAGATGGCACACAAAAATTGAGCCAGGAAGAAGAAGGAGCCAGAAACTTAGTTTAACAGGTGAGCAATCCATAAAACAACCTGTGGAAAACACCTCAAAAAAAAGAAAAAAAAGAAAGCCAAACAAACAAATAAACAGACCTAAGGAGCCTTAGGTGTTGAACACGTTATATAGTTTGTTTTTGTCACAGTGGAAACAGACCTTTTTATCAGTGTATTTAGGTACTTCCTTGTAGCAGCCATTGTATCTACAAGAATGGCTGAAAGGAGGATTTGGGTAACTACACGCCTGTCAGCCTGACCTTAGTGCCAGGGAAAGTTAAGGGGCAGATCGTCTTGAGTGCCATCATGAGGTACATAGGGCACAGTCAAGTGATCAGGCCCAGTCAGTATAGGTGTATGAAAGGAAAGGCCTAACTCACCAACCTGATCTTCTATGACAAGCTGACCTGCTTAATGGATAAGGGAAAGGCTGCGTTGTCTTCCTGGACTTTAGTAGCGCCTTCAACACTGTTTCCCACAGTATCACCCTGGAGAAACTGGCTGCCCATGGTTTGCTTGGATGGACCTACTCTGTGTTGGTGGGAAACTGGCTGGATGTCTGGGCCTAGAGAGTGGTGGTGAACAGAGTTAAATCCAGTTAGTAGCCAGTGACCAGTGGTGTTCCCCAGCGCTTCGTGCTGAGGCCTGTTTTGTTCAACATTTTTACCAATGATCTGGATGTGGGGATCAAGTGTGTCATCCATCCCCTTGTAAGTAAGTTTGCAGAGGTTATCAGGCTGGATGTGAGTGTTGATCTGCTTGAGGAAGGCTCTACAGAGGGACCTGGACCAGCTGGATTGACAAGGCTGAGGCCAACTGTATGAGGTTCAACAAGGCCAAGTGCTGTGTCCTGCACCTGGGCCACAACAATCCCAGGCAATGATACAGGCTTGGGACAGAGCGGCTGGAAAGCTGCCTGGAGGAAAAGCATCTGGGGTTGTTGGACAATGGCCATCTGAACATGAGTCAGCAGTGTGCCCAGGGTTGGCATCTTGGCTTGTAACACCACTGTTCATGTGCTGCTATAATAGACAGACTGCAAATCCTACATGTGCTACAGTCAAAGGGGTTGAGACCTGTGGATGAGTCCACATAGGAGCAGAGCACCCTGAAGCCCCTGTGGCCCACATCCTGATCAGGTACAGCTCAAAGCCTCTGTCACCATGGTTATGTCAATACTGCAGCAGGTATACGTCTAAAGGCATTGTAGCCCATGGATAAGGTCACACTGGAACAGATGCATCTCAAAGCTGTGGATAAGTCCACATCACAGCAGGTACACCTCTAAAGAGACTGTAGCTCATAGATAAGGCTTCACTTGGGACAGGTGCACCTCTAAGGGACTGCAGTCTATGTACAAGTCCAAGCTGAAGCAAGGGGAGGTGTTCATTGCAATGTTACATTCAACTAAAAGTGACCAGGGTAGAGACTGTAATTTATGTAATTTTAAATTTATGTAATCCATGACTTCAATCACTGCTGTGGCAATTACTATAGCAGGGAGCAATCAAACCAGTGAAGGACAAGCCTTGCACGAAGCAGTACAGCAGCAACCCAATCTGAGTTAGATTTGGTGCTCAGTCACTCCATGCAACACACCATCTCTCCTGTTCTGGCCACCATAACAGATGGAGCCCAAAGTCATGGACTAAATCAACTCGATGGATATTTTGGGTATGTTTGTGGGCATTTTATGGACATTTTACAGACATGATCTACAGACTAAGTGAATTATTATCTGTGTATTACATCAGGAAGGGGAAGGAGAAGGTGGTTAATGAGTTGGTATTGGATAGCCTGGTACCTGAGCATGACATAAATGGCCAGAATGAAATATGGTATGAAATAATGAGTGGAGAACATGCTGGGGTTGGCTGGGACAGAGTTAATTTTCTTCACAGTAGTTAGTACAGGGCTAGGTGTTGGATTTGTGCTAAAAACAGCATCATTAACACAGGGATGTTCTCATTATTGGTAAGCAGTTCTTACACAGCATCAAAGCCTTTTCTGTTTCTCACCCCACACCCCCAGTAAGCAGGCTGGGGGTGCACAAGGAGGTGGGAGGGGACACAGCCAGGACAGTTCACCCCAACTGACCACAGGGATATCCCTGACAGTATGTCACCATGCTCAGCCTAGAGAGATGGCAGGAGAAAGAAGGGCAGGGTGTTTAGAGTAATGGCATTTGTCTTCTCAAGTAACCATTAGGCGTGAAAGACTGCTGTACTGGAGATGGCTGAACACCTGCCTGATGCTGGGAAGTGGGGAATGAAATTCTTGGGTGGTTTGCTTGCACACACAGCTTTGGCTTTGCCTGTTCAAACTGTCTTTATCTCTAACCCAGAAGCTGTCTCACTTGAATCATTCTGATTTGCTCCTCCATTCCACTGAGAGGGAAGTGAAAGAGCATGGGTGTGGTGCCTACCTGATGACTGTGGTTAAATCATGACACGGTGTTCATAAAATCATGGACTGGTTGGGGTTGGAAGGGACCCTTAAAGACCACCTTGTTCCGAATCCCCTGCCATGGGCAAGGATACATTCCACTAGATCAGTTGCTCAAAGCCTCATCAAACTTGACTTGATGTGGTGGTGCTTAGAAGCATGGTTTAGTGGAAGATGTGGCAGTGTTAGATTTATGGCTGCACTCAAGAGTCTTTTCCAACCTGTAAGACTCTATATGTTTCATGATATACAAAAGGTATTATTCACATTCAATGTCTTGATACTCAAGAGCAATGTATGACAATCAAATGAAACATTATTTATTAAATTACCTTGTAGGAGGAAAGCAAGTAGACCAGTTGCAAGATGAGATACTCAGCAATCAACTCTCAGAATTTCACTGCATTTAGAAATGGATATAAGGCCATGGCTAATACCAGCGCTCAATGAAGCTTAACAAGTTTGATGAAGTATAATGTCTCTTTCCAGTTTTAGAAAAATCGTGCTGAAATGTACCAATAAAAACCAGTGTAGCAAAACTGTTCTATTTTATATCAGATACACACAAATTGTAAACAAATGTGTAATTGTAAAACTGAAGTTTTAAAAAAGTCTGTATTGTTAAATACATTTCCATTTTTCACAATTTACACAACAGAAAGCTCCAGCAAGTTATATATGCAAAAGGATACTAAGAAAGACTGCAAACTTGGAAAGCAGTAAATTGGGAAAATCCTTCTCCAGTACACTGCAACTTACACACTGCAACTTCAATTTCTTTCATCAGTAACAGGCAGAATGTTACTAGAAAGCTTTATTATGTGCACAAATGTAAACTTGAGAAATCAAATAAGAATGTCTAAATTTCAAAATTATGGGAACCACCATTTACTAGCTCCATCGTTTATTCTGAAGTATCTCTTAGGAACTGCACTGTTACCTACTGGTTCTGCTTTATTGGACTTAAAACCATACGTGAGAGGTATTCACAGAATCATAGACTGGTAGAGGTTGGAAGGGATCATCACAGATTATCTAGTCCAACCCTCTTGCAGATGCAGGTCAGCTTAGATCAAGTCACACAGGAACATGTCCAGGCGGGTCTTGAAGACCTCCAAAGAAGGAGACCCACAATCCCTCTGTGCATCCTGTGCCAGGGCTCCCTCACCTGAACAGTGAAATAGTTTTTTTCTTATATTTAAACAGCACTTTCTGTGCTCCGGTTTCATCCCATTACCCCTTGTCCTGTTGCTAAATACCATAGAAAAAAGGGATGCCCCAACCTCCTGACACCCACCATTTAGATATTTATAAATATTAATAAGATACCCGCTCTGTCTCCTCTTCACTAAACAGTCCCAGTTGCTGCAGCCTTTCCTCATAAGGAAGATGTTCCAGTCGCCTGATCATCTTGCTGGCCCTGTGCTGGACTCTCTCCAGAATGTCTCTCTTGAGCTGAGGAGCCCAGAACTGGACACAGGACTCGGGATGAGGCCTCACCAAGGGGAAGGGAACCCTCTTCAACTTGCTGGCCACATACTTCTTGATGCATCCCAGGATGCCATTGGCCTTCTTGGCCACGAGGGCACATTGCTGGCTCATGGTTACTTTACTGTCAATCAGGACTCCCAAGTCTCTCTCTGCAGAGCTGCTCTCCAGCAGGTCAGTCCCCAGCCTGTACTGGTGCATGGGGCTGTTCCTCCCCAGGTGCAGGACTCTGCACTTGTCCTTGTTGAACCTCATGAGGTTCCTCTCTGCCCAACTCTCAAGCTGGTCAAGATCCCGCTGAATGGCAGCACAGCCTGCTGGGGAATCAGCCCGTCCTTCCAGTTTGGTGCCATCAATGAACTTGCTGAGGATACCCTCTGTCCCCTCAGCCAGGTCATTGATGAAGATGTTGAACAAGACTGGCCCCAGAACCCAACCCTGTTGAACTCCACAGGCCATAGGCCTCCAACTCGATTTTGTGCCATTGATCAGCACTCTCTGGGCTCTGTCACTCAGCCAGCTCTCGATGAAGCTCACTGTCCACTCATCCAAGTCACGCTGCCTGAGCTTTCTGATGAGGATGTTATGGCAGACAGTTAAAAAGCCTTGCTGAAGTGAAGGTAGATGACAACCACTGTTCTCTCCTCATCTAGCCAGCTGGTTATACACTGGCTATCAGGCTATCAGATTGGTCAAACAGGATCTGCCCTTGGTGAATCCATGTTGACTCCTCCTGATAACCACCTTTTCCTTCATTCGTTTAGAGATGACATTCAGGATAAGTTGTTCCATCACCTTTCCAGGGATGGAGGTGTGGCTGACCTGCCTGTAGTTTTCTGGCTCCTCCTTCCTGCCCTTTTTGAAGGCTGGAGTGACATTGGCCTTTCTCCAGTCCTCAGGCACCTCGCCCCATCCTCCATGATTGTTGTATACCTAATATTTTGTTTCTATTCCGATTGTAGAGATATTGTAACAGAAATTGAAGCTGTATTTTTCATCCTGCAGCACACACCAAAGCTGTACACTAAATGCCAGCTGGAGAATGGAGTGGAATACGTGTGCAATGTCAGAGAAACCACCTAGAGAAGGCAGACCAGCTGAGAAAGGCTGGCAAGCCCCAAGGCATAGGACCCTCAGCTTGCTGCTAACTTCAGCTTCCAACCCATAGGCTTAGCATCTGAGCTTCCGGGTTCAATCTCAGAAGTCTCACTTCCAGCTTCAAAATGTCAACACAATGTATATGCACACTGATACTCAAGTGGCTACAGTGCTCCTGCAAAAGGAACACACTTCCATCTCTTTATAGACGTGGAATCGTAATAGCATTTGCAGCCACATAGAACTGCCCGATTTCCCCTTACAAAAAAATCAAGTCTAAGTGAAAGTTTTTCCTTTTGATATTATGTTGTAACATAGGTCTTATTTTTCCCTTTTTCCATTGAATGCAAAGACTTCCCCTCTTTTCCCTGTCTAATAAAAGATTTATTGTTCTTTACTGTTCATGTTAAACCAGCAGCTCAGAAATATATGAAATAGCATGCTGATAGAATGTCAGTCTATCAAAAACAAAATGAGTTGTGAAATTAGTGAATTTTATTTTATCTTGAAATAGTTTTTAAAAAATCATTGAGAATGCCATTTGACATGACTAATTTTTTTTAACTTTAAAAGACAAAGCTTTGGTGAGACACAGTAGAAAAAAGAGAAGAAAGAAAATATCAAACCACAACTTTGCATACTTTTAAATGCTCCAAAGATTTATAAATGTTTTCCTTTTATTCCACTGTAACACAGAATCAAAAGGCAAAGTCCTTCACAAAGTTAAATTTCCACTCTGTCATCACTAATCTTTTCAGAAGAGCTAATAAACACAGCTGCAAGAGTACAGAGAAAACACAATAAAGGGACAAAGCACGTTAAGAAATCCAGAAACAAAAATCTTGGTTTAGAATGTGGTGTGTTTCGTTCCATTTTTTCTCTCTATTGCCTCCCAGGAGCCAAGACACCATAGTCAAAGGACATCACTCAACTTCTGATAGCTTGACAGTAGGACGTACCAAAGGAGGCAGTAAATATTGTGGGATGGATACAGAAACCAGTCATTCCACATCACTAAAAGCTTAAATTGTATTAAATTCACTGTATTACATAGTTGTGATTTCATTAATTATATGATAGTTCAGAAAGTCAGTAATAATATTTCTTTATACACACTGCTTCCTGGCACTGGTTACTTGTGGAACACACCTCAGAACCCAACCAAGAGCATCTCTATCACATAGATGTCTGACCAAAATAATTGGTGATTAGATAAGATCTCTTCAGATCTGTTTCATACTTAGTACTATAAGTTCTTGAACTATATTACAATATCAAACTTTGACATCTCTGTATTATGTTATACCTGTTAGGAAACAAAATTACATGTTCCAAGTTTACGAGTGCATGGTAATGTGAGACAATCAGGAAATGCCAGGTCACCAGTAGCCTTGCAGTATTTCTCTGTGTCTCAGCTTACCAAAGAGATAATGAAATGCTGTCCCTGTTATAATATGATAACAAGACACTGGGAAAGACAAAGCCAGAAAGATCAGGGAGACCCAAAAGGTAAATTAGTTTGAAGTTTTCAGTGTTACAGCTGCAGGTAGGTTAATCAGTTTTTTCACTATGAAGTAAAATGGGAAAAGAAGCATTGCCTTCACAGGCACTGGGAATCTTTTTCCCATTTAAAACTATCTGATTCTACACAGGTAGGAAAAGGTAGCTCAGATATGCAGGGAGAGAGGAGAGAGAGATTGGGTGCCTACAGCACTATCAGTGCAACAGAGATGATGACAAAACTATAAGGATTGATTTAGATAGAGACAGACAGACAATGTATGTATGCAGAGTTTCAGAAGCCTGGAAATTGCCTTTCTGACAATATGGTACAAGGCAAAATTGTAGGCAAGTCTTGGACTTAAGAGGTAATAAACAATCCAGTTGACTTCAAAGTACTACAAATCCAAATCATTTATTTTGGTAAAATAGACTGAGATCTTCAGACAGTAGACGATTCAGTGTGCCAATTGTGAAGGCAAGATCAACTTATAGTCTAACACACAGTTACTGTCTCTCAGCTTTAGACTCAACAAGTGCTAAATGCTTTAGGGTTTATTGGTGGGGAGGGGTTGAGTGGTTTTTTTTTATAACTAGTAAGATGTTTGCTTCTTGCTGATCTCCACTGCTTTAAATTTAGATCTTCAATGTATTACTTCACTAGGCTCCATGCCAAGCTCTACAGGATGATTGAGAAAGCTCTTTCTGTTAAGAGAGCCATCTCACAACACAGTCAAAGCATAAAAAGTAAAAAAATCTTTCTATCTATAGATTTTTTTAATAAAAGCAAATGAATTTTGCATTATGCTACACCTGGCAATTTGTACATCCAAGGCCAGAAATCAAACCAATAAAAAACAATGTACACATGTAACTTCAGTTTTACACAGCCAAAAAAAAAAAAAAAAAAAATCACAACAAAAATCCAAAAAAAACCAAAACCCCTCTTGAAAGCTATCTCCCAAAGACAACAGAAATCAAAGGTCTGGACTGCATCATGTACCATTTAATCTGTCCAGCAACAGAAAATACTGGCAAAGGAAAGAACTAATCTGAGGTAACTTGCTATATCCCATTTTTGCACCACAGCCATACATGTTAAATTTTGTGTATGAAAAACATGTAACTAACAGATTTGCTCAAGTTGCTTGGCCGCCTAACACAATAGTGTGCTCAATACTCTCTCACTGCTAAGTTATAGCACGGTCCTTTTCCCCCTAACTGCATCCTATTGAACACAAGACAATCATTACAGTATTTGAACACAAAACCTTGGGCCATTATGAGAGATAAAAAGGCAAGAATTAGTATCTGATAGGATTGTCATTGATTACTGTTACTTCCTCAGTGATGCTAGAGAGAATACATGTGAAAGACAGGTGCTTTAAGTATAATCTTTTCCATAGAATAGTTACTTTGTGGAAAAACATTCAGTTTTGAAGTGCTTGAATCTTCACCTTGCATCTCCTTGAAGCCTGAAGACGGGAATATACACTTCACGTACCTATATACTTAACCAGCTTTACTAGGTTTGGCATCAGAAGAGCTTAGCATTGATTTGTCAGATATAATTTCTCTCTGAAGTTGAGTCTATTGAAATAATTTCAGGTGTCTTTAGGGTGAAAGAGGCTATAAAAAAAGCACACAGTACTAGTTTTTTAGCACCGCTGTGAAACATAACTGGAATCTTTCATTCTTACTGGTAAAACAAAGCAAAGGCCATAACCTGTTTCAGAAACCATTAAAAATACACCAGTTTTAGACACACACAAATAAAATCATGGTAATTCAAGGGGAGAAAATAAAATGCAAGTACAAAAAAGTGGTTGTTCTGTCAAAATTCAATTTTAAAACCCCAAAACACCTTATGAGACAGACAACAAGATTAGGTTTTCCACAATCTTGTCACAGATGCTCAAAAATGAGAAGATGCAATCTCACTCAGAAAAGAATACAGGGTTTTTTGTGAGCATTAAGAAAACATATGAAAGCCAAAAGACAAATATCAGAAAAACAAAGTTGGCAGAGTAAACAGGAAGCAAAATAAACCAATATCCAAAGATTTGAGAAAAAAAAAAATCTATGCTGAAAGATGAACATCTATGCAGGATCTTAACAGCATAGACAAGAAAATCGACCAAGTGCTATCTGAGAAACAGAATTGAATTCTCAAACTAAGGTAGAAACTGCTCTCTTCAGAAGACCAGGGAGAAACACAATGAAGTCTTTGCAGGCATCTCACACAAGTAGCTTTGTTAAATCTCCTATCACTACTGCAAAGCAAAGCATGAAAATGGAGTAACAGCCCCTATCTGGCAATAAATCTGACATGCTTTACATTAGAGCTTCTCTTCTGTTGACAACCAACCCAAGGAAATGGTAGATTTTCATCAACCTGTCCTAAGAATAATTGTGAACTGTAGCTTATAGACAAAAGAAAATATTCAGGACAAAAGTGACAAATTAAGAAAACGTTACCCAGCTTCATGCTGGAATACTGAAGTCTGCTTATTTATCAGTCAGTCACAGAAACAGTCTAATAACACAATGTACTTGACCACTACTCTACTTACACCAAATAAGTTGTGATATTCTTTATAGTGTAAACCCAAACACACTACTGTTTCATGAAGAACCCAAAAAGGAAATAGCACATGAGCTAATGACCAGAGTACAGAAAAATATAGCTTTTACCCTAGTCAAAAACATTTGCTCTTCCTAATTTTTCACTTATAACACTCCTTCCGTTCTTGCGTTCTGCTACATTTACTAAATCTTAAAAAATAAAAAAAAAAAAAAAAGTGACTTAAAATTAGGAAACTGTGTTCACAAGGGGCACTGGAGTCCTAAAATCAATTTTCTACTCATAACCTAAATTTTCCAGCTGTGCCCACGAGTGTTGTATTCAGAGCATGTCAGAGGACAGGTATTATTTTCAGGCTCTTCTACACACAAAATATGATTGCCAAACTCCCTAATGCACATGCAGAATCTGTGTACAACTAGGCTTTTTTAGAGTAACCAAAACGGCATCCTCCTGATCATCCCATCATTGAAAGCCATGAGATAAAACACCTTTTCACATCAAAAGAACTCAAAACGTAAGTTAATGCAAGCACACACTTTACACACTTTATAGCACATCTCACTTGCTTTTCACATAGTAAGTTACGTTGTAAGACAGAACAGGAACCTGAATTAACTGAAAAACATCTTCAGATATTCAGATGCTCCTGTAGAGAACATCAAGAATATTCTAATACAGAAAACACATGCATAAACATGTCCATGCTCAAAATCCTAGCTTTCTAGGGTTGTCGGAAGAACTGCAACTTGACATTTTATGTTCACACGATATATTAATATGCGTCAGTGCATTGTACAAGCCAAGTGTTCTAAAAAGTCTACCAGGTTCCAAACAGGTTAAAATTAAGTTCAGGAAGACCTAAGTTGTTTGGTAACACAAATTACTAGTTACCAATAATGTCACAGATCTCGTCTCTTGACCATGGGCCACCTAGTATTTTCTTTATGGTTATAGTTTTGATTACTTCAATATTTTCTTGAAATTTGATCACCTTTTTTTTTTTTCTTTTACAGCACCCATACAAGGACAAGACCTTCCGTATAGTGCTGCTAAATTCGACCTCTTATTTCTGACAGTGAAGCTTTAAAAAACCCCATCTTCTGATACTTTGATACAATTGTATCCACACAGTGTCTCAGAGGCAATCCAGGTGTCATAGAAGTGTTATTAAATATCCCTATGAGACTAAGACAACAGTATATATAAAACCAAGAAATTAAAAAAAAAAAAAAAAAAAGACAATACTCCAAACATAACAGCCTCTGTACAAACTTTAGTATATGAAGCCTCTGAAAACTTTGCTATTTCTCAAGGACACACACTGAGCGCAAAGATCCTATTACTAATCCCAGTTGTTGCATGCAGCTGTGGAGTGCTAAACTTGAGAACGAACATCACTGGGGATTTGAATGAGAAGGTGGGTGGAATCCAAGAGGAACACGAGAGCAGAAATTGAGATCAAATAATTGAACAAAATTACAAGGGACATGAGTTGTTGACAGGAAATAACGTTGTTCTGATTTACATCAGATGAAGGAAGGATCCTGCAGAGAATTGAGTTAGGGCAGTGGAAAAAGTCACTGCTACCATGTAAACTTGAAAAAGCCAGAAAAACAAAATTAAAATAAATTAGGAAGTTGCAGTTTTCAGTGTTTTGCATTGTAGTCACAACAATAATTTATAGATTTTTAATGTAATTTTAACATTCTGATGGATAACTGGCACTGTTAAAAAGCAAAAACAATTAATGCTTCAATCTAATTGGAAAGTGAAGTAACAGCATCTTTAAGCCTGTGGGCAATTTTGACAAAACCCCTAACTTAATATATGGAAAAATTAAGATACCACTTTTAAAGCAAATTTAGTGTATCACTGGGTGAAAACAAATCTCAAATCACTATGTTAAACATGACACATAATGGCATTACAGTCAAAACTGCATCAAACTTCAATGGAACCCTTTATGAAGAAATTAAAAAAGAAAAGAAAACTACTAGCTTCATTAGTCGTGACAAAGCAAGTAACAAACAACGTTAACAATACCAGCTGTCAAACCAAGAACTAACCACGAATTGAAGGAAAAACCCAAGCCTGTTTCAGTCAGAAGTTACTATCCTTAATGCAGCTCTTATTCCCACTATTTCTAACTAAGCAGACAAAAACAAAACAAAACAAAAAACACACACAGAACACAAACCCAAAATCCAATTATCAACCCCTCCAAACATCAAAAACCCAAGCAAACAAAAAAACACCACCACAGAAGAGGATTTTGGAGATAGCCAAGTGACTCAAAAACAGGAGCTAACAAGTACACACAGGATTTGAAAGCTGGTTTTCCTTACGACTCCTAGAACACAACCAAGCTCATCTCAAATCATTACAGATTCCACCACTCAGCTTAACAAAGGATTCGACATGAAAAACGTGAAGTTTGCACTTTGCCTTCCAAACCTAATACAAAACAGTCAGCCAGCTTTATGACAGACTGTAGACAATACCTAGAAATGTGACCACAATTATCCAAAGGCATTAGTACGAAGTTGTGATATGGGCTACTGACACCGAGTTTGACCCCATGCCAAATGTAGCCCTACATTCATCAGTGAGCTGCTTTTTTTTTTTTTTTTNATCATCCCATCATTGAAAGCCATGAGATAAAACACCTTTTCACATCAAAAGAACTCAAAACGTAAGTTAATGCAAGCACACACTTTACACACTTTATAGCACATCTCACTTGCTTTTCACATAGTAAGTTACGTTGTAAGACAGAACAGGAACCTGAATTAACTGAAAAACATCTTCAGATATTCAGATGCTCCTGTAGAGAACATCAAGAATATTCTAATACAGAAAACACATGCATAAACATGTCCATGCTCAAAATCCTAGCTTTCTAGGGTTGTCGGAAGAACTGCAACTTGACATTTTATGTTCACACGATATATTAATATGCGTCAGTGCATTGTACAAGCCAAGTGTTCTAAAAAGTCTACCAGGTTCCAAACAGGTTAAAATTAAGTTCAGGAAGACCTAAGTTGTTTGGTAACACAAATTACTAGTTACCAATAATGTCACAGATCTCGTCTCTTGACCATGGGCCACCTAGTATTTTCTTTATGGTTATAGTTTTGATTACTTCAATATTTTCTTGAAATTTGATCACCTTTTTTTTTTTTCTTTTACAGCACCCATACAAGGACAAGACCTTCCGTATAGTGCTGCTAAATTCGACCTCTTATTTCTGACAGTGAAGCTTTAAAAAACCCCATCTTCTGATACTTTGATACAATTGTATCCACACAGTGTCTCAGAGGCAATCCAGGTGTCATAGAAGTGTTATTAAATATCCCTATGAGACTAAGACAACAGTATATATAAAACCAAGAAATTAAAAAAAAAAAAAAAAAAAAGACAATACTCCAAACATAACAGCCTCTGTACAAACTTTAGTATATGAAGCCTCTGAAAACTTTGCTATTTCTCAAGGACACACACTGAGCGCAAAGATCCTATTACTAATCCCAGTTGTTGCATGCAGCTGTGGAGTGCTAAACTTGAGAACGAACATCACTGGGGATTTGAATGAGAAGGTGGGTGGAATCCAAGAGGAACACGAGAGCAGAAATTGAGATCAAATAATTGAACAAAATTACAAGGGACATGAGTTGTTGACAGGAAATAACGTTGTTCTGATTTACATCAGATGAAGGAAGGATCCTGCAGAGAATTGAGTTAGGGCAGTGGAAAAAGTCACTGCTACCATGTAAACTTGAAAAAGCCAGAAAAACAAAATTAAAATAAATTAGGAAGTTGCAGTTTTCAGTGTTTTGCATTGTAGTCACAACAATAATTTATAGATTTTTAATGTAATTTTAACATTCTGATGGATAACTGGCACTGTTAAAAAGCAAAAACAATTAATGCTTCAATCTAATTGGAAAGTGAAGTAACAGCATCTTTAAGCCTGTGGGCAATTTTGACAAAACCCCTAACTTAATATATGGAAAAATTAAGATACCACTTTTAAAGCAAATTTAGTGTATCACTGGGTGAAAACAAATCTCAAATCACTATGTTAAACATGACACATAATGGCATTACAGTCAAAACTGCATCAAACTTCAATGGAACCCTTTATGAAGAAATTAAAAAAGAAAAGAAAACTACTAGCTTCATTAGTCGTGACAAAGCAAGTAACAAACAACGTTAACAATACCAGCTGTCAAACCAAGAACTAACCACGAATTGAAGGAAAAACCCAAGCCTGTTTCAGTCAGAAGTTACTATCCTTAATGCAGCTCTTATTCCCACTATTTCTAACTAAGCAGACAAAAACAAAACAAAACAAAAAACACACACAGAACACAAACCCAAAATCCAATTATCAACCCCTCCAAACATCAAAAACCCAAGCAAACAAAAAAACACCACCACAGAAGAGGATTTTGGAGATAGCCAAGTGACTCAAAAACAGGAGCTAACAAGTACACACAGGATTTGAAAGCTGGTTTTCCTTACGACTCCTAGAACACAACCAAGCTCATCTCAAATCATTACAGATTCCACCACTCAGCTTAACAAAGGATTCGACATGAAAAACGTGAAGTTTGCACTTTGCCTTCCAAACCTAATACAAAACAGTCAGCCAGCTTTATGACAGACTGTAGACAATACCTAGAAATGTGACCACAATTATCCAAAGGCATTAGTACGAAGTTGTGATATGGGCTACTGACACCGAGTTTGACCCCATGCCAAATGTAGCCCTACATTCATCAGTGAGCTGCTTTTTTTTTTTTTTTTTCTTTTTAGACCCTGAAATAGTTATCACAACATCAAGAGAAGCAAAGGCAGAACGACAAGCTAACCCTTTCAGAAAACACTTTCACAGTTCACGTAATAGCAAAATATACACCTGACACAAAGCCTTTTAAAGAACCTAACAAACAGGTAACCGTATGAATGCTTGTAAAAGAGAGATGAATTAACTGGTCAAGATGTTTTACACTTTATTAGGCCTACAGAAGTGACAGCTAATGAGAGGAAAAGCATTCTTTACATCACTGTCTCTTCTCTCAGAGCATTTCTTCCACTATTTAAGCAAAGAAAACATCTACTCTAACCTGCACATCCTTTACCCTACAACAAAAATAAGACTTTGAATGTCCTGTCTCCTGTAACAGTGCCTACGATGACTTAAAAATTTAATAAAGGCTCTAACAGGAAAAACAAATCTAGTAATTTACTAAGATTATATAAAATTTGAGGGTGTTTTACATTTTAGATCAACATGTCCTGCTCATGCAAACACCTCTTAAAATGAAAGAGCCAGTATCACAATTTACATAGTCCATGTTACACTGGAGTGGACACAACTTCTAAGTAAAGGATGAATATTGTGTGCCATCACACAGCTACTATTCCTTCCAGGCTGGAAGATGTACATCTCATCTTCTCCTCAATTGGTTAGAAACTGGAAATTGTAAGTTGGTTTTTTTTTAATTCTTCTTTGGTTCCATGCCCTCCACAGATTTTTTTCTTCCACACGCTCATTATAAGGCAGAGACACACATCAGACCTGACTCACATCTACACAACTCCTGTTTCATACTGTAAACCCATCACCACCACCACCACAGAAACCTCAGAGAAAATAGATCAGGTCCCTCTTGCCTAGTAGAAGGAAGGACACAGTCATTATTAAGAACCTTTTCAGAACTTCATCTGTATGACTGGCTTTATCATCCTTTCTCCTCAGTTTGCAGCAGAGAACGAAGTCTAGTTACTATTCTCCAGTTTGGTCATCATTTCTTTTCCTCACTAGATGACTCCAAGAACACATTCCCAAGCGTGAACTGCATCCACAGAGGAGACAGTTACAGTCTCCCTACCTCCTTTCCTCTTCTCCAAAGTATAGCTTCCCAGCTGATCCTTCTACTTTATACATCAGTTTTCAGTATTTTAGAAATAATTCTTTTCATGTAGTCTCCTACTCAAAAGAAATTGCACCTATGTAAGAGTCACATAAATACGGATATTTTTCCTTGGAAATTATTTCCTTTCTGTCTGATTTCTCAAAACGCATTTTTAGTTGAGATACTAAGCAAGGACTTAGAAATATCTGTAAGGTTTTACTTTTTGCAAAGGTTTGGACACTTTATGTGCCAAATTCCAAAATGTTCACCTACAAAAACCAACAATTTTCCTCTCCTGGAGATGGAGGAAAGGAGTATTCAAGACTACATAACGACTGTGATCCTTGTTATCTTTTCTAGAAATACATGGAATTAGTACAAATTGACCTCTCAGTTCTGCCAAAATAGCAACACTTCTTGTATACAATATTTTAATTTACGATGTCTGTTCCTGTTTCTACAGCAATGAGTCTGGCTTCGCTATTCAATTTTTTACCTAATCCCCCTGAAATCAATGCATAAAGTACAGTATTAGAAGATTTTCAGATGGAATTTTCCATGTTGACTATAACTGCATCTCTGCAAACTTAATGCAGTCATCCTTAATTTCAAGAAGCCTTAGATCCCTAGGAATGATTTCCAGCATTTACCAAAAAAAAAAAAACAAACCAAAACAAACCTGGAGACAAGAAAACAAATAAACACCACATTTTCTTTGACATTTGGGAGGCTTCATGTATAGCTGATTTCTCTGCCGTGGGTCAACTCCTCTGCAAGTCTAATTAAAAAAGCTCACGTAATTACCCCAAGATTTACAAGATACTGCTTACCAGCCACTTAGAGGCAGAACTGAATTAGCAAAAGGAAAAGAGAAGGCCCAAAGCATCTGTTCGACAAAGAGAAAGCTTCATCAGCTCTGGAAGCATGACTGAAGCTGGCTGCATCTGGCAGTTAAGATTTCTTCCACATTCCCATATTCTTCTAAACAGATTGAAGGAAATACATTCACCACCACAGGGATCTGGAGTCTTTGGTCTAAGGCAATAGAAAAGACACTGCTCAGACAAACACCTACAAGATAAATTCATGGAAGAAAGATGAAACACAGGCTCTTAGCAGAACATAATCAAGAACTGTAATGCTACTGTCTTTTTTAAATAAAAAAAATTATTACCTACTTCAATCCATACTAAATTATACTCAATATTTTCAGAAGTTGAAAGAAATGGTCAAGTTTTTTCCTGATGTTTCATATGATGCGTTCTTTGCAATTAGAGCTTTGGAATCTGCTCACCAAAAAGGAGCACAGACTACACATTCAGCAGCTTTTACTTTTTTTTGTAAGTACAAAAGTAACTGGACATAAAGGAAGGGGTTGTAGTAAGATGAAACAGGTGTATATATTCAGTATGAAACAAATTAAAGGCTCAGTTCTCTCTTAGAAGTCTGAGCACCATAAAACCTTCTACATATCAATTCAAAATAAGATTTATCTAAGACTACATATTTTCTTAAGGCTTATATTTTGAGATTCAATTCAAGCTGCTTCCTGGCTTTTTTTAAACACAGCATGATGGTGCATGGCACTGAACACAACTACATAAGGTTCCCGTGGAAAAGGAAATGCTTTGTGTGTCCTGTAAATCAAGCTTTGAAGCAAATTGTGTACAAAAAGAAAGGGAAGAAAAAAAAAAAAACAGCAAAGTTGCACCACTTTGGCTTTTGATTTAAGCATATGGTGCTTCTTATTACATGACTGATTTAATTTAAATGCATCTTCGCCTAAGAAAGCTCACAGCTTTTAAGCAGATTTACCTGCTCTTCTCATTTGTACTTCCAATCAAAAGAACTGACAAAGTCATATGAAATAATGTTAGAAAATCTTTCAGTGAAGACTAATTGAAGATTTCAATGAAATATTTCAGAAGTCTTAATCCAGAACCTGCTTGGGTTTTTTTTAAACCCCTTTCATATTGATGCTCAAAAGCATCAATAACATATGAAAAAGAAGAGGGGACAAAAGACACAAGGAATATTCTCACAAACCTAGAATTATTATTATTATTATTTAGGACTTCTTAATAGTAAGAACATACACAGCTACCATAAAACAACCAACTAATTTACTCTGTGGTGCACTACAAAAAGCCCATGTTAGTTGAGCAGAAAACTCCGAGATGCCATCTGAACAGTGTTTACTAAAAAGAATTAAAAAAAGGCTACACTCTTTTCACATGTTCGTTCATATATTTTTCAGCTCACAAATTCATTATACTAGTCTCTAGGCTAGCTGCATGTACAACAGATGAAGATAACAACAGAGCAATAGAAAAACATAAGGGGTGTGAGGGAAGAGAGTCAGTTAAGGGTCTAATGAACACAATTGGAGTGTAAATAAGATTTCTCCCTCTCCATCTTCCTCTCAATAAGAACACATCAACTTGAAAACTTTTGACCATTGGCTCTTTTTCATCAGCCTAGGACCAGACTCTATTGACAGTCTTGAGGGACACATCTTTGAAAACAATTTATTACTTCATTCACTAGAAGTGTGAATTGGTCTTTCTGGTACTGAGAGTATTCACTATACAGCTTTTAACACTCTTAAGTGACCACGTAATCATATGCAGGAGGTAAGGAAATATTCCGTGAAATATTCTCAGTATTAATGCAAAATTACTTTGTTAAAGTTACAGAAGATAAACGTCACCAAAAAAACCTCACATCAAAATAGTTTGCAGAACTCAACAATCAGCTTTCATGTTGAGGTTTAAGCTAACCGTTAATCAGAATAGACTGGTGTTCAATTCTTTCAAAAGGCAGAAATCCGGTTTACACTACTCAATGGATTACAGCAGGTTTAGCAGGAGGAAATCCGGTTTTGCTATGAAGATCTACCCCTTGAAACTTTTAAATCCTCTCCTTTAAAAGCTGTCACCAGCAGCCCCAACCTGCAACAGAGATTCTCCTTGCCATTTCATAGTCAATTAATAGAAGAGTCTTAGGAATTAAAGACTGAGATCTCAGAACCTGTTTATGAAAGTTGATCACTTTCCACAATCTCTCAGAAAAAAAAAAAAAAACTGAGGAAAAGTTATTGGATTCTTCTTAAAAGACTAAGAGGTACCAGAGAGTTTTAGGACTTCTCTACGCTACATAACAACGCAAGCTATAGATTCTACATGTCTTCATCTGTCTAGTAGAAAATGTCACACCTGGGCAGCACCAGGTTGGAAGCCCTGATCAGAAAGCGCACCTTTCTGAAAAGTTCGTATCTGTGTAGGTCCAGTACACTTTAAACATGAGAAATGGTTTTACATGACTTAAGAACAACTATCCCAAACGTAAAGAGGTTTTCCCTCTTCTCCTCCTCCCATTGAAACGCTGCGGATGTAAAGGAAAACAAAAGAAAGGAAGTACATTCATCGCTGAGAACGACTTGAGCAAAGCGGCTTGTCTAAACAATGGGCCAGAATGATGTAGTTTTGAGGTGGTGCTCCATTTTGGTAAAATAGTAAAAAAGTTAACTACACCCTACACCGGACTGTTGGCACATGCTCTCTATGAATACATTTTTCTTAAAATTAAAACAAAAACAAAAAAAAAAAAAAAAAAAAAATCCCCAAATCTCACCAGTCTTTGAGTCTTCGAACAACATAACGGTACCGCCACTTTGCCAGGACCCACACACCCAATTTTTCTTGAGTTTACGAACGCCGGCGGAAAAGTCAGCCGAAAGCAAGCCGGCTCGAAACGGCCACGCTCCCGCCTCCCCATTCCACAAAGTACGCCGCAAGCACGCGAAACTTTCTCCCCCAGGTAACGGCCGCCCGTTCCCCGTCTCCAGAGCGCTGCGAACGGGCAGAAAAGANGGCGCCGCTCCGCCGCCCTCACGCCGCGCGGCGCCCGGCCATGCCGAACTGCCCGGACCCCGCGCGCCGCTCCGCATCCCCGCAGCTGCTGAGCGCTGACATCACGGCTGCGCCGATTGGCGCCGCCGCGGCACGTGACCGGGCGAGTTCTGCACCCCGGCAACTTCGGGGCGCGCGCCGACGGGGCGGCCCCGCGCACGGGCCCCGGGCGGGACGGGACGGGACGGGACCCTGCGAGGCCGGGGTGCCTCCTGACCCTGCCGACAAGAGGACGGAGCGCGACGCCGCCGCCCCTCGTAGGCACCGGGCCCCGGCGGCTCGCCGGCAGCGCCAGGCTGCTGGCCCGCGCCCAGCACCGTGCCGGATCGAAAGGCGCTAAGGTAAAAATTGCTTGGCGCAGGCATGATATGGAGCGCCGACCCACGGCATCAAGGTAAGCAGTCAGAAAACTGCATTCCTGTCGTGTGCATTGTCACAGTCCGTCTCGGCTTGTTTACCTTGCTCCGTCTCATTTTCTTTTACCTTCGCGGCAGGCAAGAGATGACTGGTAAGTTTTCGTTCGCTTGCAAAACGCGGCGGTAACAGCACACTGTAATAGCACTCTATAGGAAACTTCCCCCCTACGGGATTTCCCATTGGAAGCGGGTGAGGAGCCGCGGAGCCAGGAGCGACTGACTGCCTCGAGGGTGCGGACAGCCGCAGGCTGCCCGGCGCGGCAGGCGGTGACCTTGTGCAGCTCGCCCAAGCGCCTCACCTCAGCGCAGCTGACCCGGCTGAAGCAAGGAAAACACCTATCAAAAACTAGGCGCTGAATTAGAAAAGGTTACACCCGAGAATATAGATTCTAAGGAGGAAAAAAAAGGTATTAGACTTTTTCTTATCTACTGGTTAAACAAATAATTGATTTCCCCCCCCCCCCCCAAAAAAGCTGTCATCACACTATTAGCTATTCACCCATTGCCAGTCTAAGATGAGGATTATGACAATCACACCCTCAAATCTGGTATGAAAGAAATATCGATTTCCTGTCAGATTGCATCATTTTGAGAAGTGGTCCATGTACATTCCACAGTAGTAAAACCTGCCAGGGGCAAAAACGTTTAGAAAATAAATGAAGGAGTTCTGAAAGGATAATGCTGAGCAGTAACAGCTTATCTGAAGAACAGATAAGCTGTATTTCCCTCCCTCTCGCTTTCCTTCATATGACTGAGATCCTTTAAGACTTTTTACAATAAAAGTTTAATCACTCTCACCAAGCTACATTTCTGAGACCTCCAACTATATTATTATCTAAAAGTCAATTTTTTTCAGTTATACACTGGCATTAACGGGACATGTTTGCCCTTCCCTGTCTCTCTGTGTTTCCACCTCCAAATGCATCCATAACAAACTTGGCCACTACCGATTTCAGTTACACGATTAGAGCTTTATTTCAAATCAGGAAGAGAGGAGAAGTTCTTACTGACCAGAACTCCACTTCCACAAAAGGCAGACAAGAAAATCACACACACAGATTTAGAGATCCATAAGCCACAAGAGAGTGTGAGTACCATCAAGCATGACCTCCTCTGTAACAAAGCCTGCTCAACTCCCCCGAATTGATTTATTTTTTGTGACATCTCTTTAAACAGCACACAGAACCTGGTGAAAACTTTACGGAATCAAACTGAAAAGTGACTAGATCCCTCACTTTTATGAAACAAAGGTAAAACAAAGGTATCATTAAGGCTATACAGGTATCACGTTTGGGTTTCTCCTAATGTTCTTTTCCCATTTCCATTTATAAATATCATCTTTGTTTCCTTTTCTGTTAACACTTTAAAACTTCCTCCCAATCATTCACATTTATATTCCCTCACATTCTCCCTTTTCTGTATTTTCTGTTTCCAAAGACAACTGAGGCAAATGAATCACAATGCAAATGTTGCTGCTACACTTCTACTGAGGACAGCAAAAATTAATTTGAAGCCATAACCAAAGACTGAAAAATTTTAAGGGTGAGAGGCAAAACCTTAATATTTGTCTGAAGACACACCACCAGTTTCAGCTGCAAGGCTGTTTACATGTATATACAAAATCTAAATACATATTTGCTTGTTTTGCTTTAGAAATACAAAATGTGTCTCATTGCACACAATTTTTCAGTTCCTTTAAAGGTAAATAATAATAACGTGTAATTGGTTTTACTCCAACAATTATTTTAGCTATACATAACAAAATATACACAGTTAACTGACATAGATGAATGAGAAGCATTCTATACCTAGCTGAGAGGTGTAACAGGCATGGGAAAAAATCGTTACTTCATTACATGAGAAAGATCACCAAAAAGTGCTACCACCAAGTAATGTAGTACTGACAGGCACAGATGCAAAGGATTCACAACCTAGTAAACCACCTCAGCTATCACAGAAGTTGTAATTGTGTACATGGATTATTTACAGAAAGAGTAAGCAGGCAAAAGCAGTCACCTACATGAAGAAACTTTTGCAACTACAAGAGTACAAGGATGACATTGCGAGAAGCTACAGGTGACTGGTACAGCTACCTAAATAATGTGAGAATGAAGCAAAGAGGAGACTGCCTTCCAATGGAAAATGAGATTAATCCCAAGTAGAAAAAGCACAAAACTAGCTTTCAACGGAAAGTGCATTCACTGCCAATTCTAAAAGTGGCATTTTCCTAAGCTTATGTTGCAATTTATAAAGACATATCAGAAGGTACTGAAAGGCAGGCTTGCAACTAATAAGGCAAGCGTCAACTGATTTTTCTCTCAATCTATGACTCTTTTTAGATGTTATCTTTTTAGATGTTATCATCTGCATCCATGTGTTTCAAATAGCATAAAGCCTGCTGGTTTTGTCTGGAGGCTTGCACTGCCTTTCAGCTTATTAGTTCAGTAATATTAACTATTAAAACTATGGCAGACAAGACCATGGTATTGAAAAATAGTTGTGCTTTGGGAGGAAACCATAAGTGTAAGCATTCTCTTTGCAGTATTTTAACAATGCTATCTTTATATATACATATGAAATACAGCAAGCTGCCTCACCGATTCCTTGACATCACTTGCAGCAGAAAGGCACACTTCAGTTTTACGTGCACCAAGATATATATGCCTAAAGCTGTAAAGAATCATGGTAGCATATAGTTTTCAGGACCATTCAAAAAATTTAGAAAGTTTTTTTCCCTCATTCAGTTGGGTATTTTTAGCATTAATCATACTGCTTCACTTAAAATCAGACTACTGACTAACAGAACTAAGATAACTTAGATGTTACCATGATTATGGAAGTCACCTAATTACAGAATAAAACCTGAGCACGCAAAAGTATATATGGGTATGTAACTACAGTTTCACAATTTAGATTTAACTTTTTATGTTTATATATCCCACTTTTATACTACACTTGGTGTTAGCATATGATAAATCATATTTATTCCACATCATGGAACAACTCACATGCCCTTTAAATATATTTCTGTCAGCATATTTCCTGTACCTTAAATACTTCAGTGTCAAATCACCATCACTGAGTTTTTAAAATAATTACTTGCCAAATGTGAAAAATATGATGCTTAGAATAGATAACAAGCAAGGCAATAATTGCCTTGCATTTGGATAATCACGATAACTTGCAATCCAAAAGAATAGGAACTGATTTTCCCCAGCACTGGTAAAATGGGAGCTTTTCATTGTAATTTTGTCCACTGATAAGCTATTCAAGTGAGTGGAAAAATTTAAATATTCTAAGTGCCATATTTTCAGAAGTCCAAGGAAGCAGACATACTGTAACTACAGATAACCTGTTTTTATAAATATAAAAACAGAAGAATATGGAAGTGTTTAACACTCATTCCTATGCAGCCTTTCTCTAAGCATATCAGGGGAGAAACTACTTGAGCACACCAGAGTGTGCCTGGTTGGATGTCGTACTTCACGGTCCTCACTGCACATAGGAAAAACCAAAACTAGAAACTTTCTAGTTTCTAAAAGCTTCTAAAGCTAGAAGCTTTCTATTCTCCAAGGGTACACAGGGCTGCAATGACTGGGTCAGTCTGTAGCTCCAAGAAATAATGTTCAATAGTACTCATTTTAACCTGCTTACTATCCATAGAAATTGTGTCTCTTCTCACAATCTAAAGGTAAACTTCAGGTTTAAAACAGAAGACATGCAGACATACAGAAGTCTCGACAAAAAAAAAAAAAATAAAAGTTTGTCACATGTATGTGCCTGATCACAAAGGAAATTTAATTTCATCCATGCAACCACAGGGAGTTGCAAACCTGAAAGAATGTCAAGTGTTCCGGAAAGAATACTTCAGAGCTGACTCTAAAAAGCCTTTCAGAGAGTCTATGGCAGGGTAGCTTCCTGTCCTCTATGAGTGAAACATTAATCAAATGCCTGCAGCATCTTTGACCATCTCCCAGAGGTGTATCCTAACCTGATTATTTGTTTTCAAGACACACCACTGGTCTGAAAGTTTTCAAACACAAAAACTGTATATTGAAAACTTCTGAAGTTATTTTCAGGGACAGAGTATCAACTGTCAAGGGAAGATATTATAGTTCCACAATTGTGGTAAAAGGAATGTAGCCACCTTTACCCAACACACCAAAATAATCTGCATATGAGGAAGAAATCATAACAGAGAGGTCACATTTCTGTTCCATAAAATTCTGGATATCGTTTCAGCTCGTAAAATAATTTACACACCATGTTTTACTCCTCAACCTTCTTGTACATACATATCCACACGAACCTTTCCATACTATCACTCTGCAATGTTGTGGGACAAAGGGATTTCACTAGAAATCATAACGGATACCAGATCATCATGAAGTTATAGAAGCATGAAAGCCAAAGCCATGTATGATATTATGAGATGAAGATGTGCACATATTTCTTAAACCAGTTTGAAAAAAAATCACTATGGAAGTGAAACAAAATATAGTCTGTAAAGAATTTTATATGGATCAAACCTAGCCATTTTACATAAATCAGAAACTTATATCGCTACCTACTGTAAGCATTTCCCCAGGGTTTTCTTCAATGCAGTGGTTTTAATGTTTTCTGAGGAAAAATTGCCTGTGGAAATACACTATCCATCTGGCTCTTGTTCCTCTAAGCTCTGAAAGCTCTGTTGCTTTGTGAAGCATCACAGAAATCAGCTACAGCGTTGAAAGTGAGATGTTTCATCAAAATTAGCAATGAAAATTGACAGACCCACACTTAGCACTGTCACTAAGATAAAGGCAGCTGTAATCCACCCAAAGCAGCAAATACCTTTTTAGTCTGTACGTACAGACTAGCAGGCAAATCTGTAGCTCTACAACATACGCAGCAAGAACTTCCTCTTACACAACCACACGAAGGCTTGTTTTTTTTTCCCCCCCAATATTAACAGGACAGCATATTTAAGTATTTAGTCAGTGATGGAATACAGGCCAGCTTTATCACAAACTATCTGAACAGAGTAATGGAAATACACCACTTGGTTTTCATGATTTCTTTTCCAAGACTTCATTTAGAAGCTATGCAGTGATATCACATGAACTTGCACATTACTTCAGGAAACAAGGAAAGCAATTCTCCTAATTTAGAGTGTTAGGACCTAAAGATGCCTTGTTTCAATTTTCAAGATTGATAAAGACAATTAATTACTATTGACATATACTGCTATTCTGAGAAACTAATTAAACAGAATCAACAAGCATCCATAACACTGTAATTAACTACCAATAAGACATCATAATTCATATACAACTTTAGATACAGTAAACAATACACTGTTTAATATTAAAGGGGTAAAAGTTACACTATTTCTTTTACATAGCCATTTATGCCCCTGCATACAGTTTCCTAATGTTCCTTTTAAGAGCTTAGAAAAAGCATGGGATAAATGCTCCATGTGAAATTATCAGCTTCTTTTCAAGGATCCCTGTGTTAATACTGTCATAAAAAGAAAGTAGACACACTTTACCAGCCAAATGTTTTCACAGCACTGATTCTTATGAGTCCCCTGCTACAGCACTGAGAAGGCATTGCTGCTGGCCTAACAACAAAACTGTGAGCTCACAGCAGTATTTTCTTATATCCCCCTTTAGTATTGCAGTTCTGCCCTGGCACACAGAGCAAAGCACACTTTTTCTTTTACATGGGCCTTGTATTTCAGATGTAATGACTTCAGGGTGCTATCAATTCCTGTTTCCCTTCACCAGATTACACAAAAACATGTTCAGATAAGCTAGGCTGGTTTGCTGTGTATCTGAGAGCATTTCAGCTACCAGGTCCAGCAATGTGTTAAGACAGACTTTCCAGCAAGCCACTGTATATTACTTAGAATACACATCAAGAGCAGTGAGAAAGCCAAAATTCCTTAATTAGCAAAGGTCTAATTCTCTTCTTCTCAGGCTGATTAATCTACACAAGTGGCAAGCTGCAGGTCAGTATAGGAGTGCCACAATTTCTTACAGATAAAGAAACATTATTTATTGTATATATTTCTTTAAAAAAAATCTTACTACCAGTTTACTTATTCTATCTTAAGGCTGTTAAAAACAAACTGCTTTTTCACAGCAAAGCATGTATACCTTGCCAACAGTCTCTACTATACAACTGAGAGTAGCCACCAGAAAAGGATCGCATTCCATGGAAAGCACAGGTACACACTGGGTTGCCGTGCCACCTGCCGGACAAAATCTTACTTGCACTAACCCATTTCGGGTTTAGCCATTCAAAGGGCTTAGAAAGGGAATAAAGCTGTCAGGAAATCAGAAGAAAAATAATCGTTCCAGAAGCAAACTTAAGCAACCTTGCCTTCAACAACATAAGACATAGAACATTGGTTACAACAGACGTTTCCGTTTCAGTGACTTTACCTTTTGCATCAAATAGTTTATTGCAGCAAAAAGCATAGATGAATCGCCAATCCAACAAAGATAATAAGCCCTCCAGTTTCCCAAATTTTCCATAATTATAAAATAGCATAGAAGAAATTTCTTCCTGGAAGCACAGGAATGTCGTATGTAAATTCTGTTTCTTTCATAAATAAATTCAGTTTCTTTCGTGGGTCTCTCTTCAACAAGAGCTGAGAAATAACACAGCAAAATGCTATTCCTTTTTCAAAGAGTTATGCCTTTTATATCTGAAGGTTTGCATCTAGCTATGTTTTTAGAGAGCAAATAAAAAGAATCCTCTGAGTTGAGGCATTTTCTAACAGAATATTTTATATTTTGTAGATGTGAAAAGGAAGCAAATTCTTTAAAAATTCTCATTGCAAAACAAGAACAATAGCAATTAGATCTTAATAATCTGTCCTAGATACTTAAATGTTTCTTTCTACGTGAAATCACAATAGGTAAGCTGCATTCCAAGCACAATTGTTAAACTTTAGCAGAATTCTTGATTTCCCTTTTTAGAAGTGTTTAATCTCAACACTTGCAATAATACAATTATTTTCTGAAAAAGATAACATGTTAATATACTTTCCCTTAAAGAAGTATATTTCTTCTTAATGTATTTTGGCTGTTTCTTCCACTGCAAGATTCAACATTTCCCACTATATGGTCATTCCTCACACTCTCAGACAGCAGTAGCTAAGCACTTCAGCACTCAAATTAATTCAGGAGGTAGTTCACCTTGCCAGAGTCTTGACTCCTTATGGACCTAAGATCTATTACAAACCAGAAAAAACTACAGGAGTTTGGAACAAAAAGGAATGCTCTCCTGCTGATCTTTAGTTTTAATTTGTCCCATATTGGGTAACTAGAACACATACAACAAGCATATCAAAGAACATTTATTCACAGCTACTGGTTTCTGAAAAAGCAGCATCCTGCTAGGAAAGTGTGCTCTTACTGGCTATACAATTAACGAACGCGCTGAGATTCAAGGTTAACTTTCTTAGTTAACTTGAGCTCGTCACCTTCTCTTCCTTATGTACAGCAGGCAATCACTTAATACAACTATGTTTCTCACAACCACAGATAGCCTAACACAGAGAATTAAGAATCTGTGATCAGACAAATGTGTATTACTATCAAGTTATCCATGCATTACAAAGCTACTCATAATTTCTGAATTTAACTGACCCACTGCACCACGTAATTACAGACATTCAGCAATGATCAATAGGTTAAATGTAACCAATCTCCTGCTGATACCGTATCCTCTACTCAAGTGGAACTTAGGTGAACTTGAGCACTCATCTATCTTTCTTAATCTCCACAGCATGGTGAAAGAATATTCTTAACAGAAGCAGCGACCTTACTGTACTATTGCTTTACTAAAAATACAATGGAAATAGGTACAGAGAGGTACTACAATACGGCATATTGTGAGGAAAGAAAAAGGCAAGTAGAACATTTTCTAGCTTTACCAAGATGAAAACAGTTGGTGCTAAAAAATCACCTGTCCACTGTGACAGCATACAGTAGGGTGAAACAAACATGGTCACTGCATTTCACCAGTGAAGTCAGAACAACTGAAATCATTGTTTTGTCAGCCCCCCGAGAGGCCTTGCAGGAATTAACAGGTAATACAAAGGTAAAAAATATCAAATAAGTATCAAATAAATTCACAACAGGGCATCTGATTCCACATGAATGCATAAGAATGCTTGACTAAAACCCAGAGGTAAAAATATGCAGCAGCCTGTGCCAAGGCCAAACCATGTCAGTCAACACACTTAAAACTTTAACTCAGTAAAACTTCATCTGCTTTGAAACCTAGCAGTGTAAGGGGTTAGAGGTAGCAGTGCATTATCCAACATAAAAGTAAGGTCTGCAGTATATTCTCAAATTGAAAAATGCCTGAAGAAAAATTCTCACTATACATCCTTTCTTGTTTAGAACTAAGAAAAATCAAAGAGGAGGAGCTTTCATTCACACTACAGGGATCTGGATAAACTACATTTCCCCTCCTGCCTCAGTGACATTCAACTCAGTTTGAGTCTCTTTGAGAGTTTTAGTCATCATCAGAACCATGGAAGTACCGAAGTTTGGCGGATGACAGTTATTGTTGCCATGCTATCTGCTTCCATCCTCTGCTGCATTACAGTTTGCAAGTACCATTGCCGTGAGAACGTGTTGACATAGAGGAAAACAAATGTTATTTCATCAGACTAAAAACGTGCCCTACACAGTTATCCCTTAGTGTAAGGGTACTGCCTTGAAGCACACACACACAAAAAAAAAAAACCACAAAAAAAACCCCAAAACTAAGGAGACAAGAATATAGCTCATCAACTTCCAAACAAAGCCCATCATTTTAGGCCACGCTTTATTAGGAACTTGAAAAAGTTCCAGAATTTGCATTTCTGTTGACTAAAACTGCCACAGCAGAAATCAAGTTTTCTACAGTTACAATTACACTCAAACAGCACTTGGGGGCCGGGGGGGATGTGACAATCTACAATGCTCAAGAATATGTTCCTTGACAATGTATGGTTTCATTATTACAATTTAGATCGGTTGATCAGTACCTCATCTTCTTCAGCATGTTTGTTTGTTTAAACGTAATCATTTCATCCTAATTATGCATAGGTATCAAGTTCCTAAGACTACTGAGAACATTGTAACTACCCCATAGGAACTCCAATTAACACCCTAACCTACTGCTCCCCACCTAGACAACACAGGGAACACTTACTTTGAGGTTATCAACACCTCTTACTAAGCTTTCAGATGCGGAATGCAGACAGGAATATGGACAATTACTTTCCTCCACTTACAGTGGTATTCACTTACACCTAGTTTCTCTTATTTATTTTGAAGTCAGAGTGTAATTTAAAATTTTATCACATACTTCCCAGTGGAAATCAGATCATCAATATTAGCACATCATCACACGTTCCTCAAGCAAAGGAGAACCTCCTTGCAACTTACTTAATGTTTTCTCATTAAATGTTAAAAACTATAGATGAATAGGGTTTTAATTAACACGTTAACTGACTAGACAATGGCATCACAGTCGTTTGTTTTCTTCTGCTTTTTGTTCCAGGATCAGGAGACAACATTCTAGCTAAATTTTCCTAAGTTCATCCCTGTGCCAGTAATTTTTCCCATCTCTTCCAGCTCTCCTATAAATCCTTTAAGGAGTTGCAGAGCTTTTGATCTAAAGGCCAGAATGTTTCAGCACTATATTATTGAGTCTTACTCCTTGTTAACCAGAGATTATAACGTTTTCTTCAGTTATCTTCCTAGCAACGTCCCAACAACAGAGAAAGCTTATATTTCCGGAAAGACATCTAAACTTCAAACACTATACATGATTACATATGACTTTGTTCTGGTCTGTTCATTGTCAAACAACCATTATCCCTTGTTTTTCACATGTCTAATTTTACAAGCATGAAAGTTCAGGGCCTTACATTCCTAATACTTTTCCACCTTTCCCCCTTTTTTCTCTTTTTAAGAGATGTTGGCAACACAATCCTAGATGACATTTTTAAGATAACCATTACTGATCTCACACAGAACTCAAATATAACAGCAGAGAAGCAGAATAAGGTCTTAAGGCAAATTCACTAGTAATAAACAGAGCTTCAGTTCTAGGGGTAATGCACTGCATTTCATGTAGCTTATTCATCTTGACTGTGCAGGTCCTGCAAACCAAATGAAAACGTAAAATAATAAGGCATGCTCAGCTGACAATACACACTAAAGAAGCTCTACCTTCTTTAGCGTACAAATCGGTCCTAGGGAGCTTTATCACTGTTCAAGGAAAGTCTCTCATGAGAGAGGCAAATCCTTGTATGGGATGCCTGGAAAATAGAAGCATGGTGTTCACATGCCAAACAGGGATTATCTAGCTCCTACATACAACTTGATCTGTACTGGTTTTGTACCATTGATAATATACAGAAGATTCAGCTCAAATAGACTGTGCAAAGTACTTGGAGTAACATCTTTCCATCCAATATATGTTCATATACATCCTGTCAACTGGAAGCTAGCTGAGGCTGACAGGATATGTACTTCACCACAGAGTGGGTATGGCTGGAAGATAACCTTGGGTATGTTTACAAGACTCTTTTCAACCTAGACCAGTCTAAGAGAGATTAGTATTTTGCATACTTTTCCCATTGGTGTTTGATTAACGATACTCTACTCTGTAGCATGCCGCGTGTTCTCAATTCTGGTAAACCAAAAGCTCTCAGAAAGGAGAGTTAACCTGGACATCAGCAGCTCTGCATTTCAACCACCAAAAATGAGCAAGAAAAGCATCAGAATTAATAAAGCCATTGCTTTTAATCAGACAATTTAGGAAAGAAAATAAACATCTAGAACAGTGTCAAGCAATCAAATCCACAAATGTGATTTAAACCCAACATCCAGAAAAAAAAAAATTAGAGATATATTTGTTTGTGAAACAGAGCACCGAGTCCTCAGCTTCTTGCACCGGTTTGTCAAAAGCATCACAGTTTCATGGCTCTGGACCAGGTCTACTCCAGCCTTTTGCTGTGTACAAATATTGAGTATAAAGGAGTGCTTATAAAGATAGCTGTTCATTTTTCTCTCTCTACCACAAAATTAGAATTAACTACTTAATTAGAAATGCAATTAAGTATTTGTTAGAAGGCAAATACAGAAGAAGATATATGAATGCAAATACATATTAATGAGTAAGAAGTTACTGAAATGAAATACGCAAGGGAGAATAACTCACTAGACTTAAACACTAGAAGCAATTGAAGCACAGAAAATATGCAACCATTACTTGGCAATTTTAGTATTTCATGGGAAGAAATATTTTCCATTTTAAAAATTGAATGTTTTTTTAAAAATCCTGATGATGAAACCAGCTCAAAATGTAAGACTGAAATCAAACAAGAATATGGCATTCAAATCTGTACAATAGCTTAGCATTCCAATAACTTCCTCATTTCAGACTCAGTATTTTTCAAATCTAGTTAACTGTTTTAGGGAGATTTTAGAGAAAGATGCAATATAAGCTGCTCAGGCAATTCATATTTTATCATCTTCATGTTTCTCACAACTGCAATCTTTGAATATGTTCATCAACTTGCAGAGTATTAAATAAATGCTCAGAGACAAACCCAACAATTTTAGGAGCTGAAGACCTGAATTCCTGGATAGAAGGAGTTAAAATTTTAAATCAACCCAAGCTTCAGATGCAGGTTCCTCTTGCTCTCTGGTAAGTTTTTTAAAGATAAATTCAGCTACACTTGATACTCATTAAACTGAATGAATGATTTGAAAAATTCCCTACAATTTCAAAATAAAACACTTAAATAAAGGCCTTTTTTAATTATGTGGTTTACTGAAGCACAATTGATACTGTTACTTATCTAGCCAATTAGTGTTTCTAAAGAATGTATTTTATTTGTTTGCAATCATTTATTATCTAAGCTGTAATTTTACAGCTTCTCAGGCAACAAATGGCTGTCTTGCATCTGGGAAATAAAACACACAAAAGGGTGGTGGTGTGCTGTTTGAATACATGCAATTATTGGTAGTTACATTCTAATTAGCATAATTAGTTTTGAAATAGTTCTCATAATAACTGTCAACATTATGTCAATTTAGCTGAAGTTAATGGTATTTTAACAAAAACACTAATTTTCAGTATTATACTACGTAAGAGAAAGGAGGAGGCAAAACCCTTTCTGAAGAAACTGCTTTTCATAGACACTGAACATTTCTTATTTAGTTTCCTTTCAGCAATCCATCTTGTAAAACAGCACTTGATATAACTACCACCCTCCAAGCTTCCATAAAACCATTCCTACAACACTGATAAAGTGGCAATAAAAAGCAAGTATGCTAAAGTACACATGCGTGCAAATTCAGTCTTCTGTTGTTTTGGGGAAAATACCAATATTTTGTCAGTTAGTGGTGACGAGGAAGTTGGGGTAAAAAAGTAGTAAATCTTGAAAAAATTAAAAGAGTTAAAGAGTCTGCAGCAGATGCTTCTAGTCATATCTAGGCAAAACTTCCCTTCCCTGCACACTAGGAAAGGGCATAAATTATTCGTAAAGGCTAGTTTTACCGTTCTTCCAGTTGTGGTAAGTTATTAGATACTGTCTACAAGTACTCAAAGACATTATTAAACTGTGTAAAAATTTTGTGTTTTCAGTGACATATTTCAAATTTCCATGAAGAAAAATACCCACGTCTTTCAGAGTTTTCTCTACTTTCTACTATGAATACTCTTTTTCCACAACAGATGGGAATAGCTAACCTATGCTCGGTACTTGCTCTAAAGCTGAAGTAACACCAGAAGTCCTGACTGAATTTAAAAGCCAAATGTATCACCGTGGTGGTTTAGCCCTAGCTGAACAATAACCAAACCACCTAGTTACTCAACTCACTCCTCCCCAACTCAGCAGGATGGGGAGGAGAATCAAGAGAGAGTTGTAGAACTTTCTGGGTTGAGATAAGGACGGTTTAATAGAACACCACGAATAGCAGGCAGTTACAATGATGGCCAAAGGACAGAAAAACGAGCAGTGCCCAGTGTTAACTGCTCATGGCGCTCAGCCCGACGCGTAGCCCGACGGCAGAACCGCAGTTCCCGCACTGGCCGCAGCGCCGGCCCAGCCCGGCTGCTGCCCTGATATCCCGAGTGTGATGTCACATGGGATTGAACAGCCTGGCCACAGCCCCTGCAGCAGCTGGGGAGAGTGAACTCTGTCCTGGCCAAATCCAGGACAATCACGATGCACCTGTTTCATCTGAGGATCTTTTTAATATTTTTGATATGTGGATATTTCAAAGAGCAAGTTATTATTCAGCAATCATGAAATATGCTGTCTTAAAAAATTGTCTGGGCAGTGAGACGCTTCTGTTGGGTTGTTTTTTTCGAAGTTACATGAAACAAACATGACGTCATGTTCCTTAGATTATTTCTTTTCCTTAAGAAAAAAAAAAAGAACAGCAGTTTGGTATTAATCGACGGTAAAGACAAAGCAAATCTAACAGAACTTTTACCAAATTAATTTGGACAATTTCTATTCCTTTAATTCACATTATCATGTGCCACAAAGGCACCTTATGTTCAAATTTCTGTTGTTTTTATGTATGCAGCTGTCCAGAAAAAGTTAAAATCAGGAACTTCATTCAATCTGTTCCACTCAAAGAAAATATCTTTCTGACTATAAAGTGATAATTGCTCAGATAGTTTCAGATTCATCATAATTTTAACCACGTCATCTTACCACAATGAAATATTGAGGCTGGATTAAATCTTAAAGGTCTCTTCCAGCAAAAACAATTCTATGATTAACAAAAATTACTTCCTTTCACTTTCTTTAACTATGTTATTAACTTTATTTCACTTTATTAACTAAGTTCCCAAAATTCTGCTTTCAGTAATAAAAATGGACAAGTAAAAATATTAAATAGCAATGTTAGTTGTAAACACTTGTGGAGTGGCGGGTAGGTCAGGAGAAGACACAATTACTCACAAGTTTGCATGCACAATGAGGCAGCAACTCTAAGTTAATTCCCAAACCACAGTAGAAAAGAAGCACTTTCAGGGGCTATTTCATCCTATCCTGATATCAGGCAAGATGATTGTCAGCCTATATGGCAAGGAGAGTCAGATAAGTTTGCCCTACCAGTTTCCTTACACTCCTGCAAAACTCAGCACTGAGACACACCCTGAATGGCCTTCCAGGAGCACATATTGTTCTCCACTGACTATACAGAGGAAGAGATGCATCAGCCGAACACTTGACCTGTAGGAACCTCATAAAGCAAAACTGCTTCACACCTCAGTTTCACCTTTCTATTTATTGTTGAAGACATTCTGTATCTTTTCCTTAAGGTGTCAAAGGTAATACTCTCGACACGCTAACATGGTCTGCATGACCGCCATAGAACCTGTCATGGATGAGTTAACATGCTCTTACCAGAAGGGATAACAAGGCAATCACTTAACTACATCTCAATTAAAAGCCCCCAACAAATCCAATACACTGACCATTGATCTGAAAATCAGCCCTTCCCATACACATTTCTGACCCACTTACATACTTCTTTAAAGAAACTATTTTTAATATATAGGCCAACAGCCTGTATTACATGAGTGAATCATGCATAGCTATGAAACACAATCTATAACAACATCTACAGCCCATTTTTAATGAATATTCCATGAATCACTTAAAAATCTATAATTTCCCACAGAAAGGACTTAAATCTGTGACACAGTAAGCCATCTAAGGAAGATTTTAGAAATTAATAACAGAAAAGGTGAAAATAAGTAGCCCATTGTCGTGGTTTGGCCCAGCTAGCACAGCAGCACCACAACAGTCACTCGCTCGGTGCCCCCATTCACCCCCACCCTTGTTAGGATACTGGAGGCCCCAGCAAAATGGGAGTAAAAAGATAAGCAAGGTTGTTGTGGATTGAGACAAGGGCAGGGATGGCTCACTGCCAATTACGGTTCTGGGCAAAACAGACTCCAGTACTCAAATTAGAGAGGAAAGTAGGAAAGTTTATTCTACAAGAAACAGAACGGAATAAAAGCAAAAGGTAGTAGGATGATGAGAAAATTAC
>WBNH01007044.1:93741-143309 GCA_013401255.1 Urocolius indicus
GACAGAAGAAGGAAGAAGCAGGAAGAAGATGGAGAAAGAAACCTCCTCTTCCGGCTTCTTCTTAAAAAGTGATGGTGGAGACGTCTAATTGGCTCAGCCCCAGCAGTGGGTCTGGCTCAGAGCTGGGGAGAGTTGCAAACAACTTCTTATAGGAGCCATCTTTACAGCCCCTTCCCCCTTACCAGAAAAGGCTGTCATGTCAAACCATGATACCCATTGGCAATTTCATTAAAACCTAGTAGGTGTCATTGAGTTACTCAGTTGCCATTCTTGTTTATATTATCAAATAATCACCGCTTAGTCAGGTTCCACAACAACTAGGTATGAACCCTATCAAGAATGACTAGTCCTAGGAGAGGAAGTAATAGTAGGCTAATAATTCTTCAGATGTGAGACACTCAGAATCATTTAAATTAAGACTGTGAACATCTACGTGGAAATTCTTCATACAAATCTCTTCTATATAAGGTGAAACTCTTTCCTAAATGTAACTAAAAGCTTCCATTACTAGAACGTAAGAATGGACCCTCCCAAACTCAGCTTTGTCAAAGCACAGAACCAAGATGCAAAAGAGAGGGAAGGATGGGGAGTGACCCCTAGCTTATGGCCTAGTGTCTTTCAGAAGTCTGTCAGCAAAGCACTTGTCAAAGGAAGCTTAAAAAGAGCTCTGCTTATGTGACAATGTAACAGTAACCTCCCTAGGAGCAAAGTCTGATTGGCAGTTCCAGATAAGAAATAAATATCTCTGAGTAACCTGCAACTCCACCCCGTGCACAGTCTGCTCTCACCTCCTTTTGCACCAGCATGAAAGAAGCTGCAGACAGGAACAGATAAAGATGCGAAGAGACAGGAAGGAAGTCTGTGGCAGATAAATATGCCATAAAACTCAATAGGTGATAAGTGAAAGGCCCTTAAGGACACACAGCTCACTGAATTTCATATTAATCTGATATTTTATACCTATTTAAAACACTTTTCTGTCAAAATGCTGCTGAATCTTCCTATGGTTCAAGCATCACCCCAAAATAAAAACACAATGTTGGTATTAGCATGAACAATAGTTGTGCAAACAGAAAGAAAGAATCAAATAGCAACACATCACTTCCTAAATTGATCTAAGGTAGATCATTAGAAGAAATTATTTATTTTAATTCCTAACTACTTTTTAGAAAAGGAAAAAATGTACAATTTGGATGCAATTTTAAATTTTGTGACTGTTCATTTACTTTTTTTTCATTTCAACTATACATAATCGAAACGCTTCCTTCACAACAAAATACGTTTTTCCTGATAATCTAGAAAATAAAAATACATCTGTTGATACTTTTTTACCTGGAAAATATTAGGGCTCAAAGCATAGAAATTGCAATACACTGAAGTGTTTGTAAAAGTGTGGAGTCCAATAAACCTGATCTGCCTCAAGGAGCCACAAACAATTAACATGACCACTAAGCAGAAAGCACAATTACATTCATACATGCAAATTTGTTGCACTTGAAGTGAAATACTTTTTCAGATAGATGGAATCTATATACCAACACAATATGAAAGACCAGCATAGTGGTATCTGTTCAGCATTGTTGATCAAAGCCTTCTTTATCCTGAACATTGGGGCGGGTTTTGTTCTGGTTTTTTTTTAAATAACAAGTTTCACCTAGAAAAAAGCCACGGGTCAGCAAAGTTTTAATAACATGCCAAAAGGCAGAAGGGGATAAGAGAACATAGAAGACTTTTCTGCTTTTTTATACAACATCCTTGCTGGACTGGGCTTCCCGAGGACCGGCCTTGGCTGTAAAGACTGAAGCAAAGAAGGCATTCAGTACTTTGGCCTTCTCTGCAATCCTCGGTCAGCAGGGCACCCTCTGTGTTGAGCAGCAGGCCCACATTCCCCCTGTCAGCTTTCTACTGCTGATGGGTTTTGGGGTGGTTTTGGTTGTTTGAGTGGTTTTTTTAGGAAAGAAACCATTTAAACGCAAACAGTCCAGGGTTTACATAACATCTAGTAACCCAATTCAGAGTTACTGCTACCATAAACATTCAGCTGTACTCAACATATTAAGTAACGTTATATGCAGGAATGCACTAGGTACTCTAAAAATACAGCTTGAGGAGGAGAGGTTGATCTGGAAATAAACTCTGGTCTGATTTCCATCGTCCCCTCAGTAATATATATAGAAATGCAACAGGCTTTTTTTGTACACTCCTATTTTGGAAAAAAAATTACTCACCAAACTAGCAGTAAGTGAAGGTGCTGACTGGCCAAGTGCTTGGTAGCGCATGCGAACCAGATTAGAGGTTTCTGCAGGTTGCCAGAGCTGCTGTCCAGTTGCACTGGGAAGCAGATACTTGCCTGTGAAATTAAGAAATAGCATATTTTAAATATTAGATATCGTCACAGTTGAGGCAATGCTTTGCACAGATTTTACTATAAGGCTCTTACTATTCTAAAACATTTGTTTCTTTCACTATCGTCTCGATCAGAGAAGATTCTATCAAAACAGAGTTCCTAGTATTCACTTGCTAGTCCTTCACATCACTCTTCCACAATCAACACTTCTCTTACGCAAATTCATTTTTTCAATGTTCTCACAACTGTACCTCTTTCCTACCTAGAAATATACTTAATGCAACAACAGATGCAAACATCCATATTGGTGGATCTGAAGCAAAGGAACCTGAATTCTGAAGGCTACACCAAAATTTTTAAAGATGAAAATGTTTAAAAGTTTAAAATAAAATTAAAATATGCCATTATCTAACCCTCAATGGAACAAAGTTACAAGTCTCTGGTACAAAGTGAGTTTTAATATTGGAACAAGGCACATGTTATATGGGTAACAATACCACCACCCTGTGAGTGCTGTCTTCTCCGCTTCTATTATGAAATCACTTATAATTTACCTAATAGGTATTACTCAGTTCCTAAGAAAGTTTCCTTAACTTGCATCCCAAGTAAACAGGGATTACACCAAGGTGTGAGGCAGTCATTCAGGCTCCCTGGGAATGGCTGATATAGCCCTCTTGGGTGGTGCTGAGCTCACCGACTAGCACTGTAATTTTGCTCTGGCCAGAGAGCTCAGGCCCAGTGCAAGAGAACATCAGTCCCCAAAATCAAAGCACTACCACTCAATCTGGATCATCTGCCCATTAGGCAAAAAGCACCTCTGACTCAGGAAGCCCCTGAGCTGCAAACAAGCAGCAGGGAGAATACTCAGGGAATTATACTAAGAGGACAAAGATATAATCAAATTGTTCTTTTTTGCTTACTTTCAGTCACTGTCGAGAAATAGGACACTGGTCTTAGCAAATACATTCACCTTGAGTTCTTAGTTATCTCTGCAAATAGGCAAAAATGTGACAATCACACTACTAAAGCAACTGACTTCTCTTACAAGACCAAACAGCTGAAGCAAAGCGACAACTCAAAAGACTGTTTTCCTTAAATCAAAACTATGTTCAAAAACACAATGCAAGATTTTGTTTGAAGTGTGCAAATGAAAACCATCTTCCAAACCACAGGTCTTGAATATTTTTTTCTTGAATTCACTAATCTTGTGATCATTAACCACCATTAATTTTGTCACCTCAGAGAACTATGGAGTGGGTATGTGCGTGACCATTGACAGTTTTGCTTAGGCTTGCATCCCACACCAAAAAGGTTTAAGTAACAAGTCAGTGAAGTCTAAGAAGGGCATATGAGATAAATTATGTTATTAATGCATGTACTTACATTTTGGTTTAAATAGTAAGCAGACCCAAACCATGGACAGCTAATACTGTGATTCCTGTTCATGTCAGTCACTCAGCAGAGTGCAGCAGGCCTGTGCTGACAGAGTACATCTCTAAGACTCACCATTATTCTGTATCTTTTACAGACATCTAGATTTTACTTATTTTTTATCGTGCTCAAATATCTGAAAGAAAGTTTAAAAGTATTTCAGTAGAGAGGCTAGAAGAGAGGTAATTCTATTTTTTACAATCCCAGAATCTTGTACTAGGCTTTTTCCTTCAACTGTAAAATTTTGCTTGACAAGGGAGCAGATTAATTTAGCATCAGGACCAGTCTCTGTACTGTAAAAATCCACTTAATATTCTGTTATTTCTCTTGCATGATTAACCTCTAGAAATATTTTAAAAAAACAGTGGAGGGACAATGGAGTAGCTACCTAGGCAGATGACACCATCAAAATTGCCAGTGAAAACCTGAGCATGTGTGATGCTGGAATGATCTCTCCTCTATCCTTACCCCAAACAGAAGAGTTGAGGGCACCATAAATCTACGCAAGTACTGCAAAGTGTCTGGAGCTCCAGTTCTTCTTTTCATAGTATAACATTATATGCTTTTTAAACACAGATATGGCAAATAATGAATATGCTTTCTATAAAAGCAAAAATCATCATGGCTTATGCAAAAAGATCGTAACAGATAAAACTCTTCTTTGGGAACATTAACCTTTATGCAGGGAGATACTATCAGCAGATTAGCAGTTACCAGCAAGAAAGCCAACCACAACAAAATATCTGGAAAACAACAACTGTGCTTTCAACTCTTTAAGAAAAGTTGACATACTTTAAAGGAATGGAATGAGGCTTTTTCATTTCCCAAAGCAAATGGAGCATTAACATGTCTGTACAGAGAAAGATTTTCTTCTGGAACTTAGTCTGCTTTCTTTGAGGCATCAGGGTGCGTCAGCTTTAAACCAGCACACAAGAAAACAGTCCCTGCCCACAGTAAGTTCATCAGTAATTCTCTGTGGATTCTTCCACTTAAAAAAATAATTCAATAATCCCCTCAGACCATCCACTGCTCCTTTTTCTTTCAACTGTAGTACTCCTACACTTTTTCCTACTACAGTTTCATTCATAATTGTATGCATTTTCCCCTTTACATTTTAATAACTCCTTCAATTTAAATTTATCCACACTTTTCCTTGCTCTTAAGTGATATAAGTATCAGCAGTACACATAAAACTTGAGCTGAAATGCATTATTGATTTTCACACTGCATTCATTTCTGCCTTCATATTTAATGCTGCAAGCAGCTGCTTTCTTTCTTGAGTTGAATTAACTCACACGGGAAAGAAAGGAAGACTTCAACCTCAATTCCACCTCATCCTTTCCATCTTAATTCGACATTTTAGCTCATATACACAGCACAAACATGGGCAGTGTCCAGGGTAATCTCCATCTAACAAAAGACCATTGCCACGCTGGTAGTAATTTTCTCATTATTTTCATCAGCTATTGATACAGATGAATCATCTATGCATATAGGTCCCTTACTGTGATGCCATTCAGTCACAAAGTGGCTTTTGACTTCTCCCCATACCTTCTGCTGACACTGTGCTGACATCTCTCCTACCATTCCTGTGCCTGAAACTATCAAGGCAACCTAGTCATAACACTGTTTGTAACCAATGGCATCTCTGCCTGCACCTGAATGAAATGCAGTACATTTGTCAAAATGCATTTCAATGAAAGGCAACTTATTATGTAATGTTAATAACTTATTTAACAGTACTACTGGTGGACATAGGGAATACACCACTGAAGTTCTTTGTAACTTTCCCTTTGAAATTGCCTCTCATTTTTATCTCACTTTATAATGAATATTTTTACAAAGTCCAAACATAAACTTTGCTACGTCAGATTTATATTGCATCCAGAGTGTGCATACTTGGTGTAAGTCTTACTGTATAAGGTCAAAAGAGACTAAAAAAAACCCCCACATACACATTCTTGAAGATCAGTCATGGGATGTGGGCTTTGCTTTATTCTAATTAGAAAAATCTTTCCTACTGCTAAAGTATTCATTTTCCTTCCTCTCTCCCTCTCAAACTGATATCCCAATGAGACAGCTGAAAACCACTAAACAAGCTTAAATCCAATACATATAAATCTTCCTTTTTCACTCATAATTTAGAAATTGTCTCAAAACTTCAGCAGTCTGATGTTTTAATAGTTGCATGTGATGGAGAAAAGCTTTGGGTATCCAAGTATATGTTTGCCTTTCCAAAATGACTTAGGACAGTGTAGATTGCACTGCTGAAAAGTTTTATATTGAGTGAAAGTGCAAAGATAAATACAGGGGAAACATCTCCAAATATTTTTATGTTTTTGTTTTGGTTTGGTTTATTTTTTTTGGGAAAACATTGAAAGCAGTTCTCCATTGTACTGCTGTAAATGGAAAACAGGTAAGTACTCGGATGAAACAGAAGCATCTGGATTTGGGCTGACAGTAACTAGGTATACAGTTAGTCCAAAGAGGAAGCTGAGCATATGCTTAATGTACCAGTCTGAACTGAAGCATCAATGTATTTGTGTTAGCTGCTCTGAAATAGTAGCCTTCAAAATAGCCTCTTCCCATCCTGACATCTTTAAGGCAATATCCAAGAAATACTTACTTCACTTTATTGTTTTGATAAATCAATTATACGTATTTGTGACTAAGTGCAGTTTATTTTTAAAACATTCAGAAAGCTAGATTCTTCTCTCTCCCTACTTTGAATTTAAAAAAAATTTAACTGATCTGTCAAGAACTGACTTCTGTAGTCAAGGCATATTCACCAAGCACCATTGCTCGCTCTGCACGTCTCATTGGGGAGCCTCATAAGAGTGAGCTACTTCATTGCAACAGGAACAAGTCATGGTGGAAGACAAAACTCGATGGTCTGAAAAGTCTTTTCCAATCTAAACAATTCTATGATTCTGTGTTAAAAAACTGGACCTTACTGCACATGGCTCCAAGTCATACAAATACACTGAAAGGAAACACAGTTGGGTACTCCTGTCTCTTTCTACTGCCTCTGGTTTTTTTCCAAACAAAAAACCAGACAGAGCCATTTACTGACAGATCTTGCTGTGAACAGAGGAAAGACTGAAGCCACCTCCTGCCACCTTGGCTCCCCAACAGCCAGTTATAGAGCAGCCATGGCCACAGGCACACAGTATGGGCACTGGTAGCACCAGCAACTGGAAACAAAAGCTGGAGGCAGCATACCATCATTTCAGGTACACAAAGACTGACTTCAGTTTCAGAAACCCACCAGGTGAAACGTGAAGAGCCTCTCACATTAGTATTAACATATCATGTTAGGGCACTGCACTTCATTGCTTCAAATTTAACTATTGCAGACAACTCAGCTGTAGGAAGTAATGTGGAGGCTATGAATTTTAGGTTTCACTCTCACATTAGGGGAGGAATTAAAGCCTATAATTCCCATTAGCAGTAAAAGGAAAAAGGAAAATAAAAAAATAACAGATAGATTTAAAGACATCATTAGGAAAGTTTTCAATATTTCACCCTATTTTACTGTGCTTCAAACAAACTTTAAATTTCAGGTGACTACCAGCAAGTAAAAAGAGTTACCATTTTATTCATGCCTCTCTTACTGCCCTCAACCTAAGAAAATTAGCGTGTTTTGCATATTATTCAGCTGCACATGGTTGAAGTTAATGGACAATGCCAGTTTCCTAGATAAAAGAGGCAAAATTTTTCTTTCAACTAATCTGTCCAGTAAACACAATATTACTCAGTCAACCCTATAATTACAGCCGGCTCAATTATAATTTATTTCATTGCTGAACAAGGAGCCCTTGTAAAAAATCCCATTACACTCTTTATAAATTTTTCACTTTTTGATGCACTAGAAAATCTCCTTAAAATGCTCCAGCTTGGTTTCACTTACTGTAACTAGATGAAGTGGTATCTGGTCATGCATAATAAAAAAAATGTAGCCCGCTAAAGGCAAAACTTTGGGATGAGATTTCATTGACCTTTCATCAAATTATTGGCAAAACTGGAAGTGGAAAAGGACATATGCAGATTTACATCAGAAACTAGGTGAATGCAGGTTTAGATCTGTATTCAGAGTTTATTTAAAGAAAAAAAAAAAAAAATTAAGCCTCCATTAACTGCAAAGTGATTCACAATCAACACTACTCATAAAGTCAGTTACCAAGCATAAGTCATCCCATACAGTTAGTTTTCCTCCCAAAAATAAATATCCTTTCCATGCTTGGCACAAGTTTCTCTCACTATAAGATACTTAAAAGATTAAAGGACAATACAGAATTTTGCTCATATGGAAATTACTCAGAGTTCCTCTGCAGAAAAATAACCATTGCTCAGTTCAGCCACTACATGAACAACTGTTCCAGCCGGCTGCAAATATTCTTAAATTCCAGTTCTCAACCATCCCAACATTCCAATTTCTGCTACCTGCTTTATAGAAATTATATACAAACCAAACATCTTCTATTGCGCTATGAAGAAAGTGCTCAACGACTCTATTACAAATGAATTGTAGAATTGTTTCAGCTAGAAGAGACCTGTAAGGTCATCAAGCCCAGCCTTTGTCCCAGCTCTATCAACCACTAGACCGGTTCCCTAAGTGCAATATCCAATTGTCTCTCAAAACACCTCCAGGTGTGGTGACTCCACCACCTCCCTGGGCAGCCCTTTCAGTTCCAGTGCCTGACAACCCCTTCTATAAAGAAATCCCTCCTAACATCCAGCCACAACTTCCCCTGGCACAACGACAAGCATGAAGTGATGTGCTGACATGCTACTTTCTCTACAGTCTCTATGACGCCTATTTTCGTTTCATGTATTCATGTTGCTATGCTATGCAATTAAAGAAGCTATTTTAAACTATACACTTGTAGTTGTTTTTCAAAAGGGAAGTTTCATAATTGAAAAGCCTACTCCTGTTTTCACTGGAAAACATCTATAAACTTTTCCATTCAAGCATTCATCTTTCATTCTAAGAATTAAGCATAGAAAATGCTTTTCCATCTTCTCAAACATTTCTCAAGCTGTACATTCAAATTCTGTTATGCATCCATCTCAAAACAAGCAGCTAAAATTTCTCTCCACATAAAGTCAGACCATTGGCTTCACAACATACACTCAAGAGACTCCATAGGTGGAAAAGGAAGAATTAAACCTCTAGGAGTATGCATAATGGGGTCTTGATGTGCAATTATAATTTATTTATAAATACACTGCAGAGACAGTTTTGCACCACCAGGCACAGGTACTAGCAACAGTAAGACTGCAGCCTCACAGAGTTCAGATTTAGGTAATCTGCTCATCAAGCCTAAGCAAGTAACTAAGTCCAGACAAGTTCTTTCATGTGCTCCTACAGTCAGCACTGCTAAGCATACTTGAGCCAGCTAATTCAACAGCTCCGAAGGCCTCTTGTTAGGGAGCCACAACTTCAGAAATTGAATATTCATATTCAATTTCTCCTCATTCATTTTTCCACAAAAATGACTCAGTTTTCAAGCTCCTTTTATAAGTATCCAAGAGAGGGTTAAACTTTACTTCTCCACCCTTCAACACAGGCAGTTTGCACAGGTATCTGCTAATTAGGCACTCTACTGCTACAGTTTGCTTTGTTCTCAACAACAATCAACTTCTCAGGTTCTGATGATACAAGCACAATTACTTGAAAATTGAAGAGTTAAAGGCAAAATAACGAGACAGAAATAGAGTATTGTCTGTTCTCATCTCAGACTTACATGATGCAGACTCCAGACACGTCAAAGAATATGGAAATTATCATGCTAGGTGCATGGAAGAAAAAAATTCATGCTAGGCGCTAGGGAAGTAAAAATTCGACTCAAATACACAGGTTGATTGAAGCCTTAAATTATGAAGGTAACTGACAATGACAAATATAACCCAGTGAAATTTCAACCACCACTACACCAAAATTCATTTAAAAATATGTATTTCATAGCAGAATATATTTTCTTCATCTGCAGAAAACAGCTTTATACTGCACACTTTAAAGTATTATTGTATTATTTTAGGTAATGATAAATAGCTTGCTTCTCCTTCTACTAATTCTGAAAGAAGTTTAACACATGGACTCCAGGACATGCTCTACATAGGCAGTGCTACTGCGTGAAGTATATTCTGTCTGTCCTCATGCACATCTGGTTGTTGAACCTTCCCCACCTTTTGTACCTAGGAACTGAGTGGTAGCAGCAGTGCTGGACTGCCATCCTCCCTCCCCTGCTGTTGGGGAGAGCTCTAAACCAGCTGCAGCTGAAAATACTTTCTAAACAGACTACATCCAGTCCTGTCATGCATCACAAATATGAAAGCAATTTTGAAACATACTTCTGCTCCAATGCATGAGTGGAAGAAAATGAAGTAAAATTTTCTGCAAAAGGCAGGTCCAACAAGAGCTTTGGTATCCGCAGCCATTCTTCTCACATATGCCACAGCAGCCTGGCTTTTGAAGCCAGAATTAGGTCACAGCCACCACTCTGCATCCCGTAGAGACAGCTTTATAGTCAGATGGCCTTTTATGGAGTGGTACATGCATAATTAATTAGTCCCTTAACTGGAAGTTGGTAAACAGTCTCGATACTGTACAGAGGAAACAGCTCTGTATCTCTGTTATCTACACTAATGGGCTATCATGACTAAAAAAAAACTCTTTTAAAAAATGTTGTCACTAAAATAATCACATCATAGTTACGATAAGCAGCCTTATGGAATGGGAAGGTACCATTTCTGAAGAGGTTTCAAGGTACAAGTCATGTAATTTGATGCCCAATTTTCCCTGCCCACGTAGTTGTATCAAACATATTACACCATAAAGATTAAGGAGCTAACCTGTGTTTTCAGCAATATTAATAAATTTAAAGGGTACAGCATAGTTTGTGAAAACTCTTGATTTTTATCCCCATCAACTACTGTCCTGTATGAATATGGACAGCGCATACCAACCCATGGATAAGAGAACAGCTTGTTCTTCACGGCTCCTAAAGCTGTTCATCTTTCTCCTAGTTAGTGTTAGTAGAGTGATGAATCTCTGATGAAAAAAACAGACTCAGAATCCCCAAATTCAATCCAAACCACAGATTAGTTATATGGGAATAGCAATAACTGCTGAGCATATTCAGATGACTTATGACTCAGAAGTGGAAAGCTGAACAAACCTTTAGAGGAGAAAATATACAGACCTAGACTTCTTAGTTGTTATTGTCTAGTGAAGAGCTGAGTTAACTTCATAATGCAAAGTGCTTTAGGATCTTTTGACTAAAGATTCTATAAATTACAACCTATATATGTCACCAGTATTTGTATAAAATCAATTTAAGATTAGCAAGATAACAGCCCTACCACAATTAGAGACAATTAGCCCAGCAGGAAGTCTGTTTCCAGGCAGTTATTGATGAGATAACAGCAGGTAAGATAAGAAGTTCAAACTATAGGTAAGAAAGTGTATTTTTTTCCTTTATATGTAACTGCAGAGCTTATCAGTTCAATACAAGAGACAACTGAGCTAGCTGAAGCATTCAACACAAACAAAAAAAAACCAAACCCTATTAACAGCAGTATCTTCTTGTAACTTTCAGAAGCAGAAAGACATCTAGACAGTCCCCAAATGCTGCATTGGACTGGCTGAGGAGACCAAAAAGAACTGCACTGTGCATTGCAGTGCAAAATGCAAAGCAGCAATGGGACAGGAAAGCAAGGCAAATTTAGTATTACTTGCCCAAGTGGTTTACCAGGTTAACCCCCTTTGCAGTAAAAGTTAATTTAATTTCTTAGCTTTTCACATTATATTCTGCCATGAATTCTATTTAAGCATCTCTGAACACAGCAAACTAAAATCTGTAGACAATTTAAGCCAAAGACTCTCTGAATGTAGACAGCTCTTTGAAGTTTGTGGAGATCAAGAAAACCAGCCACCACAGAAAAGCAGCTTTTTAATTAAACGTATTTTATCCTGATTAGAAACAAGTTTTAAAGCCTCAGTCTGTGCACTTAAGAAGGCATTCTAAGGCTAGGATAAGAGGCATTTAATTACACTTGTATGCATAGAAGCCTATTGTCCCAAGAACAACAGAGCAGATAGAGGTGAACCTGCTTCTGCAGAGGAGGGGTTGGACTAGATCTCTAAAGGTCCCTTCCAACCCTACCATTCTGCAATTCTGTGACCTCACCTGACCATGCTTTGCTCTCAGTCTGTCCAGCATTCCTGCAATGCCCCAGCACCCAGAGAGCACCAGCATCCTTCTGGAGCAATTGTCTTTGCCCTCCACATTTGACTTAGAGCTACAGCTCAGCTTTGTGACGGGGCTTATTCCACAGTTGAACTAACTGTGCAAGGTTTGTGTTTTACATCAGCTGTGACACAATCAAGAGTTTTAAAGCTCCAGTTTATTTCCCAGGCAAAGGATGCCACCAGTGCTGTTACACACACATGTGCATATAAGGGAGAAGCTGGAGCAGGAGAGGAGCTATAAATGCAGAAGGAACAGAGGAGGAAAAAGGCAAACTCTGATTACTCTGGAAGTGGTTCTGCTACCCTCAAATTTTATAACTCTTTGGAATCATCACATTTAAAAGAGGAACTAGTCATAAATAATTTGCTAATACTTTTACTCATTGTTTTGTCTCTTCAGTGCTCAATTCTTAGCAATCCCCATTATGAAACACTATTTTTCATTCTTTCCATTAAGCAGTACTTAAGGAAGTCTTCTTCCTCCCTGTCCTTGGGAATGAAAGTTAAGGAAAACAATACTGTTGCACCAATTAGACTGAAGTGATTTTTCCAAAATATAATAGCACAATGTCTCCAGGAAGCAGTATTCATCTGTTTTATTGGTCAAACTTCATTTAATAGCAGTGGTACCCTGGTGATTTTGAACAGGAAGCAATAGCAGATTTGTTCTCAAAAACATTGATTTAATTTTCTTTAGCTCCGAAGAGCATTTTTTGCTTGTCACTAAAAATGTGTGGTTATTAAATTGCTTAAAACTGGGCAATACAGGAGAAAACAAAACAAAACAAAAACCCGGGATTCCAGTTTCCCTGAAGCTGTGAGGAATTAAGGTCAGTTTCTATCCTGCCTCTCCAAGTTTCCAAACCTTGACACTCTTTTGTTGATTTCCCACTGGAAAGACCTTGTAACATCCATCTCAGTTTTTCTCTTATTCCTATATAAAGAATTTTGTAATTTATTTCAGCCAATTCAAAGTAGTAGATTCTCAGTAACTGCAATCCTTCAGGTTTTTTAAGTCTTGTTCAATATATTGCAACAATATAGATTTCATTTCTTCTCATACGTCATGCATAACATTATTCCCTCTTGTAAAGCCCAATAAACTCATTTATTTTGGATCTATTCCCAGAGATAAAAACTCTATCTATTCACCTCTATTAGTATTTAGCCCTGCAGAATTCAAATTATCCTGTTTTATATAGGCAAATTAAATTTTTATTTCTGTTTTTATCATTAATACTACTTATGCTCTATGGCTCAATAATATTGTTTTTAATAGCAAAGGCAAAGTCAAACACAAAGAACAATTCACTTATTTTCTAACACTTGGAGTGAAGAATGAGCATCAGCACAAGAACACTCTGCAACTTTGTACGCTAGGAGTCTTTTCTCAATTCACTTACTTGTAACTTAATAGATTTTTAGCAGTTTCGCAAATCTAATATTTTTGAGCAACATAGGCAAAGACTGTACGTTAAACAATTTCAAAAGCAGCTTTCTGATGCATTTTCCAACAGACTGGTACCCACTGTTAAGCTAGCACTTCAGTGAAGAGAATCCAAAGCAAGAGACATAAGAATAGAGACAGTAATCAATCTAAGGCATATTAAAGATCAAGTACTTCTTCAAATGATAATATTTTCCAAAGTTTTTTTCCCCTGTTACAGACCATGAGTATCTTTTCAGAAACTTTAAGTTTCAAACAGAAAGTAGGGAAGAGACATGTGAGCATAGAAGTAAACCCAAAACCAAGGACATGTCAGCTCACTCATTTTAATGGAAAGCCTTCTCCCTGTTGTCCCCCATTTTCCCACATTTTTTTTTTAAATGGTATTGTGATTCTTGTAGTTTCAAGCCATAACAATGAACCACTCTTAAGCATGAAAGAAACTAGTAAAAAAAAGACCCCAAAACTTAAGTCTGTAAGAAAAAAGTAGGCAAATTAAGTCCAAGGTAAAACTGAAATGATTAACTTCAGACTACTGCACATTTGAAACAATTATAGGAAGTAGTTCTCTATCTGCAGTGGTTTCTTTCAAACATGTTTTTTAAAATCTCAGAAGAATATTAAGAATCTTCTATGAATTTCATTAATTTAATCAATACCATGAAAGTTGTTAAGATATATAAACTATTTTAAGATACCAAAGCCTTAGGGCATTCAGGTTCATTTAAAGTGGATTAGTAATAAGGCAGTTTAACACCATTGCACAATATATTCCCAAATCCTGACATGAAACCCTAATGGCCACACAACATATTGCAAGCAGACAAAAAGCTTATCCATCTCCCTTAATGAAAACCTCAAGCAATAATTTATGCATGAAGAACAGAGGCTACAGCAGCAGAGCACATTTGCTTCATTTGTTTTTGATTAGGCTGCCTTCTCCTTTATCTGGCTTATATGGGAAAGTTCAATTTTTATAGATTATTATTCTACTTTTAGGCTAGAAAAAACAAACTAAAATTCGCATCAACTGTTGCTGAAATAATAAATACTGTGATAGTAAATTTTTTTGTTTCAGTGAAACAGTAGTTTGGTCTACACTTTAAGTTCTTAAGAACTGTAACACTCTAGAGAAGCCAGACAATTCAGCAACATGGTTAGCAAAATTGATACTTCTGACTGTTTAAGACACTTATCTATTACAAAAGCCCATACAGATAATAAATATTCATATATGTTTCTGACATCTTCATTATACAATTCTTGATGGAAATGAAGTTGCAAGGGAAATGGGAAATCTTGCCCTAATGACATTTAAAATAAATAAATAAACAAATGAAAAGTCATGCCAATCATTGTGTGCTAATGTGACATAGGAGGTTCCTGTAGTAGTATCTGCCTTTCCTTCACGTAAAAGGTCAGATAACTTAAATTTTTAGAAATTTGTAGTAATTAAGAGCTTAGAATCACCTACAATGCTTCTAATGAGCACCTTTTTTTTTTCCTGACTTAAATTTTCTAGGAAAAAAAAATATTACTCATTAGAAGCATTGTAGGTGATTCTCAGCTCTTGATTACTAAGTAGTATTGCAGTAACTTCTTACAGCTTTTTCCAGCAAAAGGACTGGGAGAGGGGTGGGAAAGAAGTGACAAAAGCAAATGCTTTAAAAAACACTTCTGCCTCAAATATCCAAGAAGAGTCAGCTCTGTCCACTGTGACACCATTTTTCATCTCCAAGCAGAAACACAGAATTTAGAGACAGAAGACAGTCACATCTCAAGTAAATGCCATTTCAACTTTCTCTTAACCTGAATTTCACTTGCTTGATTCTGCAACAGGGGAGGTTCATGCTGGGTATGAGGAATTTCTTTACTGAAAGGGTTGTCAGGCATTGGAACAGGCTGCCCAGGGAGGTGGCGGAGTCATCACACCTGAAGGTGTTTAAGAGAATAGTGGACGTTGCACTTAGGGAAATGGTCTAGTGGTTGATAGGGCTGGGACAAAGGTTCGACTTGATTATCTTAAATGTCTCTTCCAGCAGAAATGATTCTATAATTCTACAACATCAACTTCCCTTGAACAGATAAAATGTTAAGGCTAAGAATCATCCTTTCACCTAAATTCACTGAAATCCATTGTATCTCTCAACAAGTAGTTAATATCCTGTTCTTCACAACCAATTCTTCAAATTGTTAGAGATTGTGCACTTCAGGAATACATTTCATTGCCAAATTCTAGTGAATCAAAAAAATTTCTTTCCTGAAATACACAAAGCATGTGCCAGTTAACCTGTCCCAACATTTTCACACTCATTTCACTCCATACTCAAAAACAAATAACTTGAGTCACCACCACAGCCATACAGCTCACACGAAACAATCATCTGCCGCCTTCCACAGACACTATATCAGGATAGTGAGGGCCTGAGCCCTCCTCAGGCATCTACCGTGCATGACTTCACAGAGGAGAAGTTGCAGTACACAGCCAGTGAATAGTTGGCAATACTCCTCCTCCCCTGTGAGAACTCCACCAGATAAATGAGGCCAAATTACTTTTCTTTAATGAAATAAAGTTCAAAGAGATCATCTGTGCACTTCAGCTCCTTGAGGAAACAAGATCCGTATGATCCCATGGAAAAATGTACGTATGTCTCAAATAACCCTGAAGCCACAAAACTAAGTCTGCAAGATAAATGCCATATTCCTGAAAATTTCAAGAAGTTGGTCATTTTCAGGCTTTGTTTGGCCACCTATCAGCACCCCGTAGATGCAGAGGCTCAGATATGAGCTTACCTTTCTGACAAGCAAAGAAACCATGTTGAAGGGACTAAGGAAATTTCAAGTGAATTCACATCTTCCCCAAATAACTCAGCCACAAGGCAAATGCCAGAGGTTTAGGTGCCATCAGCTCCACAGTTGCAAAACCTCCAGGTAACACTACAGATACTCCAAACTCACCAGTCAGGGCTCCTCCAAGGCTTCCTCGTCTGAGCTGTCTCCCATCTTCACTCAACTGCCTCTTAAATTTAGAGGACTTTCCAGGCCCAAACAAGACTTCAGGACTGCTGGTTTTTCGAAAAGGCATAGGTGTGGGAGACAATATATGATCAAGCTGCAAAGAAATAGAGGAAAAAAATTAAATATACTGTTTAAATACTTGCCCTCATTGAAAAAAAGGTAAGTTATCTTTATCTAAAGATTAGGACAGGATTTGGGGAGGGCAGGGATGGGGGAGAAGTTCACTGATATCTTAAGGTAAGTAAATTGTTAACCTTCCTTGGCAGTTTCTCCTCAGCTTTAAGACACCAATCACTAGATGGCACTGTACAATCAACAAAAGGCAAACCATTGCCCAGTCTAGGGAAACACTGCCAGATTTATCAACACCAGTGGGGAAATTTATTTAAAAGTTAATCTGTTTATAAAACAGGCATTTACTGATTTTGAGTAAATCCTCATTCTCAAAATTCTGTTCCTGTCATCATTCCTACACAACAGTTTAGCCTTCTGGTTTTGAAAACACATTTAATGTCTCTATATTTTATTAAATTTTTATTAAACCCACACACACAAAAAAAAAAGTAGCGCAAGTGAGAAATACAGGCAAAGGAAGAAAGGAAGAAAGAGCAGAGATAACGGGAAGCAAAGCAGAAAGTTTTACTGATGGTCACTATTTTGTAAACCACTCAATTGATTTTCTGTATCATTTAAACACTGATTCTTACTACATTTTTTTAGGAAACAAAGCACACCCAAGTCCTTTAGAATTTTATCTAAAATCTACCATGTGCAAGGAGTCAAGGTCATTAGAGTTAGCAATAAAGATGCATAGTGAAGTCCACTTTGGTTACAGTCAACCCCACAGAAAAGTACTGTATGACCTACAAAGCATTTTGAATCCCATGTTTAGAGTTTCTTTTGTATCAATATTTCACATTAGTGTTTTGAGTGTGTGGGGTTTTTTTTAATCAAATCTGTAGCTTATTGGAAGTGTTTGCAGATAGACACCTCTAAAGCATCAAGACACAGTGGTTTCTGAATCTGCTTCTTCAGCATATTAACACTCATTCGTGTTCCAACATACACTGAAGTAACTGATAAACTCATAGTCCATGCCTTTAGTAGTTTCCTAAATTGGGAGGTGTTTGGGGATCACAAAGAATATTAACTATTAGTTCCATTTGTCTTTCACAAACACAGGTAAATCACAAACATTTTTATTTCCAAGTGCTAAGATACTTCACAGAGAGAATTTAAAAATCAGTTTAAAATGAAATGACTAACAACAGCTGTCTTGTAAAAAAACATTATTTTGAGACTCTTTCATTTAAGTCTAAGCAAATACTCGAACTGCTCACCGACTGACAGATGGCAACAACTGCTCAATGCTACACAACAAATGACTCCAAGGATCTGAACAATGACATGATGCAATCAAGGCTTTCAGGGAGTTATTGGCAAAAGTTTATGAATGTTCTTAAAACAGGTTCACAATTCCAAGTAACCAACCATATTTTATTTTTTTTCCTGACATAAGGTTCACTAAAACTTTAAACAACAAAAACATTAATAATTAGCAAATGCATAAAGCTCCCTGCACATTAGCACTGAAGTCTGCACAATGGAGCTAGTGATTTCCATTCTGTCACCTTTCCCCCTTATAACTAGGTATATAACCTTTATGATTGTTCATCTCACTTCCACAATTAGAAGACTTGTGCATTTTACAACATGCAGTCTGATTACAAAATTCATTATTTCCAATTGATCCTTGCTTTTTTTCCTTAGCTTTAAAGGTTTCAGAAGAAAGATGGGGTTATAGTACTGAGGAGTATAGTATTGTCCAGGTCCTTCAATCATATTTAAGATGCTTATTCATTGTCCAAACTGGTAGCTTCATAAAGATACAATATTTGGAAGTTAACACAGTTTAAATATCAACCCTCACTAACTCATCGTTTTAACAGCAATGCCCTGACAGCATCCTCTTGCAAAGGTATCTTCTTGTCTGTCGTAGTTTGGCCGAGCTAGCACAGCAGCACCATGACAGTCTCTCGCTCGGTGCCCCCATTCACCCCCATCGTTCTTAGGATGGCAAAGGCCCCAGAAAAATGAGAGGAAGAAGATAATCAAGGTTGTTGTGGATTAAGACAAGGGCGGGGGGGGCTTACTGCCAATTACTACTCTTATTCTACAAGAAACAGAACAGAATAAGAGCAAAAAGTGAGTAGGATGACGAGAAAATTACAACCAGCACTTCAAGATCTCTCTCCCTCATCCCCTCCTTTCTTCCCGGGCCCAGCTCACTGCTCCCGATATCTCTACCTCCTCCCCACACANTTTCTGCAGGTACAGGGTCCTTCCCTCATGACAAGGCCTCTTCTGGGCATAAGTTTAACGAGCTGCTTTGTTGTGGGTTCTTCTCCACAGTTACAGCTTCTGTGAATATGGGGACCCTTCCACGGGATACGGCCTCCTCCAGCCATAGTGATACAGGGTCCCTCCCTTGGGCCAAGGTCTCTTCTGGCCATAGTTTTAATGAAAAAAATTGCTGCCCTTGGCTTGGGGTTCTTAGCAAAATTAGTCTCTGCCCCTGACACGAGGTCATTATCAAAATAAGTCTCTACTGCTGATGCAGGGTCTTTAAATGCAAACAAATTACTGCTTGACCAGTCCTCTCTGTAGAAAGCAGGGGAGTCTCTGCTCTGGTACACCTCCTCCTCTCTTTCCTCACTGACCTTGGAGTCCACATGGTTGTTTCTCTCACTCTTCCTACTCCTTGCACCACCACCAGCCAAAGAAGAAGAAGGGAACAGAAGAAGGAAGAGACAGCCTCGTCTTAAAAAGTGACTGTGGAGGCATCTAATTGGCTCAGCCCCAGAAGTGGGTCTGGCTCAGAGCTGGAGAGAGTTTTGAGCAACTTCTTACAGAAGCCATCTTTACAGCCTCTTCCCTCTTACCAGAAAACGCTGTCATGTCAAGCCATGACATTGTTGCTAAGTGACTCTCCACAACTAAAATTTCTGTTTGATACAATTCCAGCACCAAGGTTGGACACACAAGTTCTCATCAACACAAACATCAAGGACTTGCACAGAAATGGAGGAGGCCGTGTGCACCCAGGGACTGGGCCTTGGCCACTGTGACAGAAACTGCCAGCCTGGAAGAAGTAATTTTGACCCCATGCAACCAGATCATGCCAGAATTCCTACATGTGGAAGTTCTTGGGAATAGATCAGAGTAGGAAAGAAAGGAAGGGGAAAGAGGGGAGATATCCTTCCCACCAACATTTCTCAACATGATGTCCTCAATTTTAAAGTCCCATCCTCTGTCAAGAGAAACACAGAAATTAAATACAATTTCTGAAGCTTTGTATTTTTAAACCCAGCAGGGTGATGTTCAGATTCTTTTGAAGGAGAACATGATTCTGTTACATGGAGATAATGAAACAAAAAGAAGTATTCTTGAATACGACAAGGATCAAAATATCATAGCAATACCAGATTTCATTAAGTGTTTGTTGGGGGCAGAATTCTTTTTAATATGGAAACAGTCAAACTCAATGCAGTAGATGACACATCTGTCAGCTACATGCAGAGAACCATCTCTCATCACCCAAAACAACTACACCAGAAGACAGAACACCGTCTAACACTAAAAAAAACCCCAATATTTATGAGATTTAACATTTCCATATAGACTGACAACTCTTGCTCGAAGGAAACAATTACACATATATCAACAAAGCATTTCTGGAAGCTATCCAAAGGTCCACTTTCACTTCCAAAGAGCAAAATAATACCTATAGTACCCATGGTGTGTATTTGAAAGGAATTTGTACATCCTAACTGCTGTTGCAGGAGGCCAAGAAGGTAAGACAAGGATATACTTTGTATAAACCTTTAAATAGCTCTGGAATCTAGGGAAATACACGAGAAATGGACTGCAGAATGTAGCAGGGCTTGTAAGCTCCTCCTGAATAACCTGAGCTACTCTCAAGTAACAGACAACTAGATGAACTGATTAAACACAGAAGCACTTTCTGCCCCTCATTCAGATCTTACTATGCAGCAGATGAGGAGGCTTTCTGTCCCCAACAAAACAGCCACATTCTCCTGTCCCACAGAGCATTCAAGTCCCGAGTTAAGTGAAATCAAGAGAGAACATTTCATTAGGTCCTGCGTCCTTGGAACACACAGCTTATTCTGAACGGGTATAATATGGCACTCATTCAAATAACACAAAGTGGTTAATTCAGCCAAAATGTTATATTTCAGTAATAAGATTATGAAAAGTTTAAATAAATAAGTAATAGCAAGACCTATTCAAATTTGTAAATGCTGACTTGAAAAACTTCCTGGTAACCTGAACATAAAAGTTCAGGTTGTGCATATTATCAGGTCCAGGTTGGACATTGCTGTCTGGAAGACAACATCAAAACAAGTATCTTGAGAAGTGAGCATTGTTGAAATTGTACCAGAGATCATTTTAAATTATTTTACTCAAGCTGCTTCTACTCAAGTCCATCAAATAGTTTGGCCCAGCCACAATCATCACTCATTGGTATTTGCTTCATGGTTACTAGCTGTATGGACATACACCATGGATGTAGGATGGCATACAAGCATAGCAAGAGAACCAGGATATGGTTGGCTGCACCTTTTTTTCCAGTGAGACTTGCTTCACAGTAAGTATCAATAAATACAATGCCTGTACCCCTGCAGGCAGTTTTAAATACACATTCATGTTATACTTCGATGTTTTCACTATCACGTGCTCTGCCTGATGTCTTATTACTGCACCCAGGCTGCAAGCATACATTCCTTTAAAGAGGGTATGGAGAGATGTGTTAGTGACTTATGGAGCAATGGGATAAGAGAGGGCTGATTTCCCCTCTTCTCTATGGAACTGCAGGGAAGAGGAATATAAGAATTTTGAAAGTTATTTGAGAAAGTCATTACTTAAAAGACTCATAACAGCTAAGACAAAGTATATTAAAAACAAGTGACTGTCCTGTATCTATAGTAAGAAGCTAGTTAAATCATCTATTGTGTGAATACATGCTGCTTAGGGAGTGATTTTGAATCAGCACGCATCTTGCCACCAGTCTCTGCTGTTAATATTCACAATGCATGGATAGTTAACTTATGTAAAAATGCTCCCTCCCCCAACATTAAATAATGAATAATTCCTTTCTGACAAAGCCACTTTGAAAGACAGAAAACACAAAGCAAACTCAAACCTATGCAGAATGTACTGTTCTACAAAATTCACTTCTTCCAATCAATTCTTCCATACATTAAAAAAAAAAAAAAATCTGCCTACTTATGCTGTAGGTGTGATGACTCTCTACAGAAGCACTGTAAAATTTAGGAGACCACAGCTTTCACAAAACCTTATTCTACTCTTTCCTCATAAAAAGCAAAGACAGTATCATTAGAGGAGAATGGATTAAAAGTGACATAGAAAAGAATCATCAGAATATCCTCACCATAGACTTCTATGCATAGATGTAACGATTCTATAGAGATATGGAGAGAATTTGAGTGACAGTGTCCTCCAGTTATTCAGTAATTTCCTCTAGGGAATCAAAACTAAATCAATTTGTCCTTGTAGTGGTTTTGCCTAGGCCAGGTTTTTGGTAGCAGAGGTGGCTTCTTTAAACAAAGATCTGCCAGAAGCTTCCCCTGTAGCTGACAGGGCTAATGTCAGTCAATTCTAAGATGGACGGTGCAGCTGACCCAGGCCTGGCCAATTAGTGACTGATGTAATGCCTCTGTGAACAACATATTTGAGAAGGGGAAGAAGTTGCTGTGCAGTTCCAAAACTGCAGCAGCAATAGGGAGTGAGAATGTGAGAACATCTCCGCAGACACCAATGTCAGTGGAAGAGGGTGCTTAGGCCCTGAAAGAAAGGCTCCTCTATGACCTGTGGTGCAGCCCATGGTGAGGCAGCTGAGTCCCTGCAGTCCATGGAGGCCACCAGGGAGCAGAGACCCACTGGTAGCCTGTGGAGGACCACGCACTAGAGCGGGTGGATGCCTGAAGGAGACTATGACTCTGTGGGAAGCTCACCCTGGAGCAAGTTCCTGGCAGGACCTGGGAGTCTATGGGAAGAGAGGAGCTCACACCAGAGCAGGTTTGCTGTCAGGACTTGTGATTCTGTGAGGGACTCAGGCTGGAGCAGTGGGTACCTGAACGACTGTTCTCCTGGTGAGTGACCCACATTGGGACAGTGTGTGAGGAGCTGCCCCTGTGGGATGCCCCATGCCAGACCAGTTCGTGAGGAGGTGCAGCCCATGGGAAGGATTCATGCTGGAGAAGTTCATGAGGGACTGTCTCCCACAGGGAAGGACCCCACCGTGTAGCAGTAGGAAGTGTGAGGAGGACTTTCCCTGAAAAGAAGCAGTAGCAAAGTCCATCTATAATGAACTGACCACAATCCCCATTCCCTGTGCTGCTGGGGGAGAAGGAAGGAAAGTCCTGGGAAGAGGGAGGAGTGGGGGGAGGTGTTATAAGATTCTGGTTTATTTCTCATTTTTCCTACTCTGTTGTGATTGTTCATTAATAAAGCAAACCAATTTCTCCCCAAGTTGAGTCTGTTTTACCCATGACACTAATTTCTGAATGATCTCTCTGTCCTTACCTTGACTCACAAACCTCTTATAATATTTCTCTCTCCCCTGTCCAGTTAGGAGGGGGAGTGACAGAATGACTTGGTGGGCATCTGACACCCAGCCAGGGCTAAACCCCTACAGTCCTCAAACAACTTTTTTTTTTTTCCCCCACAGATTTATGAAGCTACTAATTTTCTGTGTGAACAGAATCAGCTACATTCTTTTAAGGAAAGCTATTTTGACACTGTACTAGCCATGGACTTCTAACACCTCACCTATTCAGAAAGGATTATCACTGTGCTTTTAAAAACTTCATTAGCTGTCTACCATTCTGTATTTATTCTACAGCTAGAATTAATTACCTAGTTGATAATTATTCATCAAATAGTCACATCAAGTACATCAGCCCACGTGTCCTACACAATTTAAGGACATGACAACTGGTTCAAAGTAAGATCTAGTATCAGTGTTTGGAGGTACAATTTGAGCTGACTACATAATGAGGTATGAGGAAGCCAGAAAGAAAACAATGGATTTCAGGAGAGGAAATCCATGGTATAAGAAAGTGAATGAAGCCAAGATAACATAATCACACTGATAACACCAGGGTAAGGAAAATAAGCTACTCTGAGCTGCTGAGATTTGTTACAACATGGTGTGGGCTTCTCCAACAAAAATCTAATTTGAACAAGAACTGAATGCATCTGCTCAGCTCCTTTTCTTGAAACATCCACTGTGGTTTTATTGTCCAAAACACTTCACCTCTAACCTCCTCTGATCACTCCATGGGCAAAATTCCTACTCTCCACAGAAACTAGGAAATACAGGTCAAGCATTCAGCCTTAAAAATATGAACAAGCATATTAAGCATTTTCATTTCTGAGCACTGCACAACTCCACTCTACCTCAGGTCATGTTGTATATGCACATTAAATCCTAAAATTTCCAGAAAAAGGCTGCATGCTGTCACTCATTTTAAGCCTCCCCCAGTCAGGCAACAATCCAAAAGAGATGCATCACTTGAAAATTACCACATAGGGTGAACCAAAAGCATAAAATATACAGCATACTTTTCCTGTTTAGTTTTTTTTTCAACCAGAAGTCCTAAAATAAAATTCCTAATAGGCTGTCATCAAATATGCTAAATTGCATCACACCTATCCAAATGTTTAAAGCAGCAAGAATAGAAAGCAACACAATACAGTTTCATGCAGAAAAAAAGTACAGGAGCCTACCCGGTGGTAAAAAGATACTCAACTGTTCAGTAAAAACTCTCATCTTTCTAAAGCTACATGCTTAAGAGGACCATGGCTTCAAAAACTTACACAAACTTCTCCTGTCTCTTGTATCTCTACTCGTAAACCATGCAAGAAGCAAGCATGCTTTGCAGCCAGCTAAGACCTACCACTAGTTCAATAACAATTGACACTTTTAGTGAGGCAGACTGCTAGCAACATAAATTAGTCTGTTTCTTCACATTATTTACAGTAGTTTCCTCTCAGCATCTTGCCTCTCTAACCTGTCCCTTTAAAAGTATTTTAAGCACTTATGTTGAAACATAACAGCCCAAGAAAGCACTGGGTATGGAGGAGAAGTATGTTCTTATCACTCAAATAGTCTCCCTAAATCTAATTAGGTTTAGCAAAGATACGTGAGTTTTGATTAGCTGCATTGACGCAGAGAGTAACACTGAATATAGTCTTATTAATGGATGGGACCTTATCTTCCAAACACCAAAGGCATCTTAGAATTTGTTTTAAAAGACATTTTAGCCAAATCAGAGCATGGTGCACTTAGTTACCTCAGATGCTTGACAAGAAAACATACACCAAATTAGACTTAAGATGCTATAATGAGGTAGTGTAGATGCCCAAGAGGTCTATGTTAAAGTATTATCACAAGCAGAGGTGCAAACAAATTTCCAACAGATATCCTGCAGCATTTCATGCCTGTGAGGAACAGTTCCAATGCTTTCGGTCACAACATCAGCTTTTGGAAGATCCTGCTTGGGGATGCAATCTGAGCAACCTAGAGGTACAGAGGAGTGTCCACAAACCTGCATCAAGCCCAATAGCTGCACTAGTTTTTTAGCAGTTCCAGTTATATCAGCTGATGGAATAGTCTACATTCCCTTCGTCCAAAAGCAATATTAACCGACCTCAGTTTTGCAGAGTCTCTAAACAATACTCAGTATTCTGAATATTCAGAGCTCTTAAAGCAGGCTCTGCTTTGCAGGAGGGAGCATCACAAATAACCTCATTCCACATCGAGATAAAAGGAAACTCTTTCCACAAAACTAGCACCACTTCCAAGAAGCCAAGAATAATGAAGATGATGAGTGGATACAAAGAAAGTCTCATTAGGCCACATGGATTTCACTGGACAAGAAAAGATATCATTTCTTGTACTCTTTCCTATCACACTTCCTTGATAACGGTCTTTTTTTTCCCCACCATCACCTGCCATAGGTCAAGCAGGAAGACATCCCATAGTTCTTAAATTCGGGATTGCCTTTCCACATCTTTCTCCATAGGAAGGCTATCCCTCAGCTTGAGCTGAGAAACTTCAATGGCTCCCCATTTGATTGGAATCTGTCATTCCTGTTTGTCCTGGGTTTGGCCAGGACAGAGTTCACTCTCCCCAGCTGCTGCAGGGGCTGTGGCCAGGCTGTTCAATCCCATGTGACATCACACTCGGGATATCAGGGCAGCAGCTGGGCCGGGGCGGCGCTGCGGCCAGTGCGGGAACTGCGGTTCTGCCATCGGGCTGAATGTGGTGAGCAGTTACACTGGGCATTGGTTGTTTTTCTGTGCTTTGGCCATCATTGTAACTGCCTGCTCTTTGTAGTGCTCTATTAAACTGTCCTTATCTCAACCCAGAAAGTTCTAGAACTCTCTCTTGATTCTCCTCCCCATCCTGCTGAGTTGGGGAGGAATGAGTAACTTGGTGATTTGGTTATTGTTCAGTTAGGGCTAAGCCACTATACTGTTCTAGACTTCAGGCTTCAGACTATCTCACTTCCCTCCATGACTTCCAGTTTCTTCCTTAGGACGGTATCAGCAGCCCATCAGCTATTGCACAGAAAGAAAGCTGGATCCTAGGCTCTCTGTTGAAGGAAAAGGGTGAGAGGCTCTTGTTTATAGTCAGGTTATTATTTGCTAATCATTCATACAGCAACTCTCAATTTACATACAAACACAACCTGCAGCTGACACTTCAAACATGTCCTTACCAAAAGGGAGAAACCCATTATAAAACTCCACTGTTCACAAAGCATCACTTCTAACCATTCCATTTACTGATTTTACATGCTATGTAAACACACAAATACAATGCTTAAAACCGAAATCACTGTTCAAAATTGCCTAGTTTATTATGCTGAATATATGAAGTGGTATAAATAACCAGGATCAGTGAACAAAGTTCATTACACTTTCCTATAGTATGTGCTTACCTATCATATCCTAGGTAGTACAGAGTATTTTAAGAATTATGCTAAGGATAATAGAGATAATATTCACATTATTTTGCTGTTCACTTCACACCCATTCTAGAAATGCAAATTTGCCTTTCAAACAGTTGCATTTTTCTTGAAAACAAATCTGACCTCTGATCAATTAAAAACAAATGGTATGTGAAGAATCAGCTTGCATCCAACACTTTCACAAACAGATTTACACATGATCAAACAGAAAATGAAGCGCAGCCTTCACGGTATTCTACAAGGCCAAGAAGTAGTCTATAAATATGCATGCACACTGCTGTCTGAGCCAATTATTACTTTATCCTGGCTAAGATGAAACAGTTCTGTTAAAATATGATCGAGTCCTTCAGTTTTTGAAAGCCTCCTGCGTGCCAGCTCTGTACACACAGATGGATGGACACACTGCTCCCTTTTCAGGAAACAAGGAGGCAATGGTACTTGTACTGAAGACACCACTTCCAACAGCTCAGCCTGTCCTAAGTCTCCCTGGATTTACTCACCTGACTTTAATGAAGAAAAGAATTAACAGCAGATCTGCAGATCTCTTGTAAGGCCCTACAACAGGATGCAAAAACAGGAACATGGCCCTAAACACAGCAAAGATACCGTTAAACTTCCCCAGAAAGGGGATCACATAGGGCAGTTACTGTAGCATCAAGACTTTTCAATCTCAGTCATACAGTATCTTCTCAGAAACACACATTATGTACAAAGGCCTTTGCTTCTGACAAAAACAAAAAAAACCAAACAACACAAAACCTCACACCAAAAAAAAAAAAAAAAAACCAAAAAAACACAACACCAAAACCACTTGACTTCCAACCTAGGGAAAACTGCCAACAATCTCAAAAAGCATCACATGCAGGCTGCCAGCCAGGGTGCAGCAAACAGGTCAGCCCTACTAGGAAAGATATTAACAGACCAGGCTCAACATAGCAGATTCTGTAAGGAAGTTTGTTTGATAGTTTAATCCTAAAAAGCATGGAAACAGAACGTAGGGTTCAGGAGGTCTGTCCGATCCACTCAGCTCTGCTCTGAGTGCACCATCTTGAAATAATCCCCGTTTCAGTAGGGATAACAGCTCCTCTGAGTACTGCCTGAGCATCAGGAAGCATGCTCACATTTCACCTTCACTTCCACAGTTTTAAAAGGGATCTGACAAAAGACAAAAAAAAAGAAAACCCACCCTTCGCTGCCCAGATGTGCAGTAGTGCGTGCCATGCTATGTAGCAGGAAGGATACTCCCTTCCCGTCCCTGTCCTGCTGGTCATCTTGGCAGGAAAAAGTGTTTTGTAGTGTTGAAATTTGCTGTCGGTCACTACTGTCATATCTGCCTGCTGCAAAAGATTTTATGAGTAGCCAAAGGCAGCAAGACAAAGCTAGCAGAAAGCTGATATAAGACCCCTTTTAGGGAGAAAACCCAACTCCTAATCCTGGTGGCCATCTGCCAGGATGTGGGAAGCACCTTTTCTGAGGCAAAAGAACAAGAGCTGGAAATATGCATGCTTGCAGCATGAAAGAAGAAAACACATCCATACACAAAACATTTTAGAAGCGACAAGATAATACTGGTTTCAGGTGTAGACACCAGCACAACAGCTTTAGGAGCCCTGCCCCTCCCAGCAAGTCCATGCACACTGAAGAGCAATGGTAGCTGACCCTTGCTGCATCCCCACATAGCCACGACTTCATAAGGCATAGCAGCCACCATTGCAAACATCACATCTTCCTAATACAAAGCACACGCTTTAGGGGGTGGGGCCAGTGTTTTCACTGATTTGTCTACTCCTAAGAAGCAGAAGAGAACAAAGACAATCAAGTTTCCATCTGAAACACTAGGAACCTAATGTCAACAAGTTGTTAATACTGTGCATCACTATTAAAAAATACATGACCCCAAGTTGTATTTTCTTACTTTCTCTTGCATAAAACCATCTTTTTTTGGCACTTTTGTTCTTGAATATCCTATGGCTATATTAATTTTCTTACTATCATATACAGAGCTAGTAGTAGTACTAGCAATACTATGCACTGTCCTCTGCTGTAGAGAAACAAACTATGTTAGCTACAAAGCAAACTGAAAAGATATTAGATATCTCTAGACACTACAGGCAGAATTTTCACCCTTAATTATTTTAATGATTGTTTTCACAACATTAAAAAAAAGCCCCATGAAAAATGCATGCAAAATGTATTTATACCCTGTGTATGCACAGGCATCCGCATCCACTTCTTACTTCAAACATTTCCAACCCTGCTGCTCACACACAGATTTTTAAGAAGGATTTTTCCTGGCTCTTTAACTAGGAGGATGAAAATTTAGTAAAACTAACCTTCAAAGTCACATTCAATTGGAAAAAAAAAAAAAAACAAGAAAGAGACCTATTCATCTTCATCAGCTGTTGACACCATCATCATTCGTCTCATGAAAAAAAATAATTCAGAGGAGAATATACGTCTCTGGAAAGAGGAGGGGAGTTTTTTATGCCATGAATACTAATGAAGTGAAAGCAGTTTGGTTCTTTATAAAATCTATTTCCATTCACATTCACCAATGAGCTTCTATACTATCTATAAAGGTTTCATTTATTCTATTGCATTGGAGGCTTCAGAAAACTAATTGTTTATTCAAGACTATCTGTTCCATCCATGCTCAATTAGGCCTCACTTTTCCCTCAGTTACAGCAAAATTAAAAATAAAAATGCATTCTTCATTCCTCTGACCAGCTCCCCGTAACAAGCCGCTCTGAACAATTGCTGCTCCAAGTGCAGTGAGAACTTCTTGACCATAATGCAGCATTTTAGGGACCTACTCAGAGACTTACAGAATTCCTACTCATTAACTTATTCCTCTGATTACTGGAAAACATATTTGTAACACAGCTTTCTAATAAGCACTACCTAGCACTGTTAAGTGTAACCAGGTAATACAGCTACAGCAATTCATGAGTACTCTCAACTAAGAACAGGAGACAATCTTTACACGCAAAAAGAAATTATTGTCAATTTATCATTACTTATTTATACAATTAAAATATGAAATACTCCAGTTCACTATATAAAGCTTCAAATCTGGTATCACTCATTAGAACAGCGTGACAAAGGGAATCACAACACATTAATGCAAGGCAGGTAAAAAACAAAAGGGAGAAACTCGTGATGAAATGAGCTTGGAATAAAGGGTTCTCAGCATGTAATGGAGCTGAAGTTGATCCATAAATCAATGCAAGATGAAAGCAAGATTATTTATGTGAAAGGGCTGCATTGTTAATTTGCAGTCTGATTTAGAAAAGAAACATTTTACTTGATCAATGTATCCCTGCATGTGTCTTGAGCACAAATTAGTAATAATTACCAGTAGGTGTATCTTTGTGTATTTTTTAATTAACCTTAACAAGCAGCACATACAGCTCCAGAAAATGCAGGCTTTCCCTTTAACAGGCTCCTAAGTTTTTAAATAATACAGCCTCGCCACAAGAGACCTTGCAGTCCAGGGCTTTTTGATTTCTTTCTTCCTGTTCAGTGCTGAGAAATATCATGAGTCGTTATGGAACAATAGCTGCCACGAAAAACCCTTTTCCTGAACTGTTTTGAAGCTGAACTAGAATAAGGCGCTTCATCACTTTATAGCTTTACCCTAGATGTCTAATACAGAATTTAAATACTAGGATGCTTCTCCTTTAGTTTCACCAACACAATTAAAAACAAAAAGCTGATGACAAGCATATTTGGGAAACAGAGGAGCACAATCCAGTTTGCATTTGGCAGAGATTTGTAGTTAAGGAACAGTAATCAAGAACTACGTTCGTAATTTTTAAGTGCCTCCACTGCATTTCACTTCTTCTGTAGGCTGCCATTTGTCAGTCTCAGACAATTTACCTAGATATATCATTACCAAAAGTGTTTATTAGCACTATCAGAACCAAGGAAGATTTTTTTTTTTCTTTAGCTTGAAGACTTCAGGAAGTATTACAATTAAGAAGAAAAATGAAGACCATGTGAGAATGTAACCAGAAAACTAGTAAGGGATTATTTAAAATACTCCACTCATCTATTCAATTATTTCTGTAATCTACCTAAATATTGGACTAAATGGTGTCTAAAGGTCCCTTCCAACCCTACCATTCTGTGATTCTCATTGTAAAACCTACACTTAAGAATTATCCTTACTCTTTATTCAAGCTTTTGCAATTAAAGGCTTAGATATTTAATACAATGACACTGATGGGTGAGAGACGGAAAGACTCCTACTCAGATTTACAAAAATCCTATATTAAATCCCATTAGGCAGGGAAATGGCAACAGAATGTATCACACATTGTATCTGAAAGAAACATCAGTATGTATGTGCAGAAGAGCACAAAACAGGCAAGTAAAAAGCATCCAAATCAAAACAATGGCTGCATACGTCTTTATAAACACTTCAGAGCTTCTCTGATTTCTTGACTCTCATACAGAAAACTTAAAACAGCAAAAAACTTACTTGCATGGCTTTTAGTTTTATTTATAGATCACATTGCCTCAGAGATTTATACATACTCTCTTAAAAGTTCAGTACGATTTCAAACTCTCTAAATTACAAGGATTAGTCAAAGACTAAGTTGTAGCAGTTAATTACTTTGCTATCACCATGAATCTCCTAAGTAATTTAATGCAAGTTTCACTTAAATGTCTAGAGTGTAGAACTTAGCACAGAAGCACTACAATGTCTGCAACATGGTAGAAATGTCTGAATTAGAATGGGTTTGTAATAATAATTTATTAAAGTAACCTGATTTAATACAAAATACACGACAATTCTACCCATGATGTTTCACACTGTGTTAAAGTCTTAACTTTAACTTTTTGTCTTTGTGAAAAACATCAAAATAAGCGAAAGCGCAGGTTTAATCCCCAAGAAAAACTGCAGCACTGAAGTCAGTGCAATCCCTCCAGAAACTTAGCCTTCTCTTGGATCAAGAGACTATTTTAGCATGCTTCATCTTAGAAAAAATTAAAAGAAGCAAGGCTAGCAACAAGGAAAATCAAGTTCTAGTTTTATCATTTAGTTATTGTAGCAATATTTATCAAAAACCAAAACCACTAAACACAACCCACCAAGGTTTTCTCAGCATTTCTCCAGAACTTATCTGCTGATTTTTCTCTAGAAAGTCTGTTTTTCAGAAACTCCAGTCCCAACATGGAAGGCCACAGCTCTAAAGATTCTTCCTTCAAGAACATACTTTTTCAGACTATGTACTGTATGATTTACCAGTAAACTTCTGAAAGAGTAAAAATGACAAACCAAGTCCTCTCCTTCCAACACACAGAGAAAATCAGTAGCTTCAATGATTCTCCAGAGTTGCTTGTTTGCTTAAGAGAGATGTGCTCCCATCTTGGAGTACAGAATAAAGATACAGCAGAAGTTGTTAAGGAAAAGCCGAGCAACTGGGATATACAAATCCGTTTCTTAGTCACCTCAACTTTATTTGCATAGCAGCTTCAGAAAATGATTGGTAATGGTGAGCCTCAGTAAATGGCATACAGACAGATAAGCAAAAAAACTTTGAACCCCAAAGCTACTTCACAAATATTTTTACTTTGTAATCTACTAAGCTTTCCTCAACTAACACTTAAATATTTCCTTACTTAAACACACTAGTTCATGGTTTCCATGGTGAAGCCCATTTGGGAAAGAATGACCATATTTTGCATATTAAAATAAAATGTTCAAGTATGTAATTTAAATAGAATAAAGACTTCGAAGAGTTTAGCTTTAATGTTTGGTTTTCCTGACAGCTACTGGAATCTAACCAATCAGCTGCATACCCTGACAAAGTTACTCAGCAGGGAATAACTCCAGGCAGCATTTCTGCAGTATACTCTTCTCAATAAAGGAATCAATCCCAAAAACTTATTCACACCTCCTTTTATAAAATCCAACTGTCCCATAAGTCAAGGAAACTAGATTTCAGTTAGAGATCTGCTCTGTAGGACTACTACCTGTACAGTGCTTACAGCTCCTGTCTCTCCAGGGTATATAGGATCCAGATTTTTTTTTTCCCTATAGCAAGTACATACTATGTTGTCTAACTGCAATATAATAAGCAACTCTGACAAAGTTTTCCAATGAAAAAATGCAGTTTGCATCCACGCTTTCATTTTACAAAATCATATAGGAACTAGCACAATTAGCATATTTATTTAATAATATTCCACATTTTCCTTTAGGCAGACAGCCTAGATTCCCAACACCATCTTATCCACCATAATACCACTGCTGCATATAATTCTGCAAATGTAAAGGTGTAGAACTATATGCATGTGGCAAGAGCCAGAGTGTTGCTCCACATTTACTTGTGCCTCATACAAAGGCTGTCAATTAAACTGCCTTTCCTACAGCTTCACATCTCACATTGCCAGTGTACCAGGAGGTCACGCAAGAATAACTTGAAACAATGGGCTCTCCAGGAGTGCCTTGCTGAAGAACATAAAAGAATATAAATCTCTTCCAGGCTACTACCATGCTGTAGTTGCAAATAACTGTTATTGTCTCATTAAGACATACAGCACTGTCAGAAATCCTGACTCAACAGCAAGCCAAAACCAATGCAAGTTATTTCACTGTAACAGTATTTCATAAATATAGTAATCTTTAGAAGTGAGAATACCTTAGCTTAGGCTTCTGATTGTGAGTTTCCATACTCATACCTTCCCCAAAACAGCAGAGAGGGTAGAAACTGCCCAGATTCCTGGAGGAAGTGGGGAGGAAGCAATGGAGGGAAAATGCAATTACATCCCTAACGGACTGCTTGATTCAAGCCCATTTATCTCCCTTTTCAGGCAATCCAGCTTCTGTCAGGATCCCCTGCTACCACATCCAAGCTCTTTGGCACATGTCTTCACAACTTCCTGCTGTGCTTCTCTGGAAAACGTGATTTTCTCTGACAACACAAATTCATTTACTGGAAGTGGTCTAAGTATAAGAAAGGAAGCAGCCTGAGGCCAGTGTTAGGCAATGAAGAATCAGGAATGAAGCAATGAAAACCTTATATATTTTATAAGGTTTCATATCTTTTTTCCCCACTTTCACCATACCACTTGAGTCTTCACCATTCTCTAGCTTATCTTGCAGATATGCTGGCACTATTGAGTGTTTTATCTCCAGAACAATGACCTCAGTGTACACTGCTCCTGATGCACAGCTTGCAAAACACTTGTTTTTATAACGAAGCACAAAATAGAAATCCGATCTGATTTATTTTCCATTTGGCTTATTTAAAGTTCTAGAAATATTCAGGAACAGGCTCCTGAAAGATATCCTGAGATGTTCAACATGCAGTGGAGATGCAGTCCCTGCTGGCCAGCAGATAGACAATGTGTGTCTTCATAACAACAATTAAGTGGAGCTAATATCACTACTGAGGAAACGGTCCTCTAAGTCAGCAGACAGTCTGGTAAGAAAAATAATCATCTGTTGAGATGAACTGTTAGACAGAAAATCTCAAAGTGCCTCATCATCAGAGTGTCTGCATTAAAATTAACACCATAACCTTTGCTGAACCAGGAGCTTGAAGGTTATGAAACATTCTCAGATGACAGAATTATCTACTGTGTGATTAATCTAGAGGACGGCTGCAGCATGCTCTTCTGGTTGTGTCTGTCTCACAAGCCATCTGAATCCAGAGAGGAAAGTATTCCAGCTTCCTCAGGAAAGAAGAAATGGCAGATTGGACACAAGTGAAAACTTACTAGTTGCTAAGCCTGTACATGTTCATCAGCTTGCTTAACAGCCTACCACCATGGAGGTAACTAGAGAAAGAATGACTCCTTCCCTCCCTCCCTCCCTTCTAATTCTGAGAGCAGAGCAGGAAAATCAAGCCCAGAGAGTATACTGACTGGATAGATGCATCCTCAAAGACTCAAGACACAAGGGAATTAAAAAAACTAAAGGATAAAATGCTCAAACTATTCACTCACTTTCCTCCTCTCATTTCAAGCCAGTATTTAACTTCATAAGAAATCTACTGTCAAAAATCCAATCAAGAGAGGCACATTCTCATCCCCAGGCTCTGGACTATATTAGTGCCTGCTCCACCAGATCTTTGTGGGACCCGCCCACATACCTTCCAAATAAAAGGCATATGGTGCCAACAGAAGGAGGACACTTGTTATGCTGTCAGGTCCCACTCCAAAATCAGAGATCTGACCAAGAGTCTTCAGAAAACTGCATAAAGGAAAGCCCAAGATCACAGTAAGATAAAAGGTAATACTTGAAGATATTACCAAAAGAAATGGGAGTCATACCCTTGAGAATATGGGGGAGAAAAAAATCCTTAAATTTCAGCAAGATTCCTTTCCTATACCTTTAAAGTGTTCCCTTTTTACTTTCATTACCAAAGCCCTATATCTAACATAGAAGAAATCTCTGGGAAAAGTTTGCAAGGTGCTGTGAGAAACAATTTTCTTACAGTTTAGTCTTACATGTGTTCTCCTCCTGCCCTCCATGCACAAGTCACTTCTGTGAGAGTTCCCCTGAAGTTTCTCTAGAGAAAACACCACACTCTTCCCTTCCATGCTAGCTGAAGACACCTGGCCAGACTCACCTCCATCCCTGGAAATATGATGGAACAACTTCTCCTAGGTGCTTTCTCCAGGCATTTAAAGGACAAGAGGGTCACTGGAAGCAGTCAATATGGTTTTACCAAGGGGAAGTAATGTTTGATCAACTTGATAGTCTTCTATGAAGATGTAACCAGGTGGACAGATGGTGGTAGTGCAGTGGATGTGGTTTATCTTCGTTTCAGTAAAGCATCTGACACTGTCTCCCACAGNGACCCAGGAGTCTTTGTGGACTGCAGGATGAGCATGAGCCAGCAAGGTTCCCTCATGGCCAAGAAGGCCAATGGCATCCTGGGGTGTATTAGAAGTGATGAGTGATGAGTAGGCGGAGAAAGGTTCTCCTCCCCCTCTCCTCTGTCCTCGTGAGCTTGCATCTGGAATATTGTGTCCAGTTCTGGGCCTCTCAGTTCAAGAAGGACAGGGAGCTGCTGGAGACAGTTCAGTGCAGGGCTACCAAGATGATGAAGGGAGTAGAGCACCTCCTTTATGATGAAAGGCTAAGGGAGCTGAGGCTTGTTAGCCTGGAGGAGACTGAGATGTGACCTCATTAATGTTCACAAATATGTAGAGTGGTGTCAGGAGAACGGAGCCAGGCTGTTCTCAGTGATGTTCAATGATAGGACAAGGGGCGATGGGTACAAGCTAGAATGTAAGAGGATCCAAAGAAACATAAGGAAAAACTTCTTCACTGTGATGGTTACAGAGCACTCATACAGGCTGACAAGATGAGTTGTTGAATCTCCTTTGCTGGAGACATTCCAAACCCACCTGGATGAGTTCCTGTGTGACCTACTCTAGGTGGTCCTGCTCTGGCAGGGCAGTTGGGACTAGATGATTTCTCATGGTCCCTTCCAACCTTTAAGATTCTGTAATTCTGTGGCATTTAGACAGCATATTCTGGGGCCAGTCTCTCTCTTAGGTTCACATAAAAACCAAAGCATTCAGAGCTGCATTCATTAAGAAAGAGGTCAGCTAGAAATTTTAGATTTGCTGTCAAACACGTAAAGAACAGCTTTCTGGACAGACTTAGCTTTACTGTTAGGGATATCACTAAGCAAAAATTACAGCAAACTTGGGGAGTTTTTACAACTTCATATTAAAATCAAGAAAAGAAAAATTATATTGATCAAGTGTGCTGGCCAAGTAACATGACCTTGCATTAGTTCCACTATCATACAAGCTTAAGTAGGGCTAATGGCTTATCCATACATGCTCAGAAATCAGAAACACAGGTTACTTAACATATGAGCATAGAACAAGTTACAGGTGATTAGCCACAACACAAACATGGAATACTGAAGATCAGTAGAGTATCTTTCACTTGTAAAACAGAAGGTAAACATTTTACAGATCAACCCAACTTTTCCTTCCAAGTATTTGATCCTTATTTACAGTCTTGAAGAATGAGATTCATGCACCAGTCAAACTTTTCTGGATCAAGTTTCCATAGCTCCCTCTTTTGCTCTAACAAAAATACATTCCCTAATAGTTACTATCCTACCTTTAATAGCAGCCTATCTAAAAGGTAAAGCACAGAAGCTGCAAGCCATCTTTTGCTAACAACCACAAGCTCTTTCATGAGTCAAGCCTAAGCTGTTTATTTTCCAGGTCAATCATAAAGTTACCTGATCAAAAATCTTAGAGAGGATAGTCCTATCACACAGATCACACAGAGGTCCTGAAATTTGTATTTAAATGTCCATATTGAAAACGATTTAACATGGTGCCCAGAGATTGCTCTTGCAACAAGCCATTGAAATAAGTATCAGTAGCTCAAAACACCACTACCCATTTATGGTATTCATCTATGCTTTCCCATTTGTCTTTGGTCTGATCTGGTAAAATAGATGTGCAAATACGTAAGAATTGTATACCAGGACCTTATGCCAATATTATTGAACAACATGCCTACTGAAAATGCCTGAGCCTAGGGCAAGAGTTACTGGCTTAGACAACACTGTTGGAGTTACAACGGCGGTTTATGATTTATAATGGCGACTTCTACCAGGTTAGGAGTCCAGGCTAACAGTCCACATATTGAAATGTGTAACCATACTGGGTAGGACAAGCACTTGCATAGGTACAGAGCAGGGAAGAGGGAGAAAAAAGATGTTCCTCACAAGAGAAGAGGCTGGAACACCTTCAGATAAAAAAATTTAAAAGATCAGAGTATAACTTGCGTACACAGAATTTTCTTCTATCCTTCAAAAACCCTCTCCTTTCATGCTGCAAAGGAGCTAGCATGCTCTCTGAGCACCATTCAAAATTTGAGTTTAGTGCATCAAAGCTTTAAGGGCTAATGCACAAAACCTGAAACGCTCAAGGTGAAAGGATTCTGGTACAGATCTAAACACTTGCAAATTTATAATCTTAAACTCAAAATCCAGTTGACACTGAAGCCTCAAGCAAACAAAATCTCACACGCTACCAGAATTACAAAGACAACCTTCTGCTCAATAAATTACACTCTGAAGTCTTACATTGAAAGGTGGAACTGAGATTAGCACAAAGTTATTAAAAAGCCTTCAAAAAGAATCTGTACTACACCTTGTTGAACAACATAAAGCAGAGTTATACTAAGCATAGAAGTTTCATAAAACATTTTATTCTCTTGCTTCTGATCAAAGTCAAAGTAGTAACACAGCCCCTGGAAGCAGTTAATTTGCATACACTCTGAAGAAAAATAATAATTTACATCATAAGCCCCTCTAAAAATGGCCCAGATTTCCAGGAGTTTTAATTATAGAACATGGTGAAATTATTCATTATTTTAAAACATGACCACACTTGCAGATTAATCCAGTTAGGTATCCATTGCCTACTCTTTCATATGTATCCTGGGTAAAAATAGACACTCATCAAGCATACCAAAAATACAAAGGTTCAGATGTCACCTCTCCTTATGTTTTTCCTTTCAACTTTTTTTTTATTAATTCTTCTGTTAGCAAGGGAGGATGTGGGGGTCAGGGAAGCTTTCAATTATAGATGTGTATACCTCAAGTACATAGCTACACGTATGTAGAAAGCATGAGTTGAGAAGATTAAAAAGATTTTTTTTAAAAAAATCATACTTTTGCAGGTAACATAAGACAATGAATCACAGAGAGACAGCGGTTTTCAAATTGCTGTTACTAGCACATTTGAAGCTAATGTGCATCTCGGGGATACATTTTGCTTTGCATTTGCCATTCCATAACATTATGGATTTATAAAAGCAAAGCCTCAGAAAGAAAGATCAATGTTCGACAGTTCTCTTTGATCTCTTGGTTTACTTCTGCAAGTGAGATCAGATTTTAAAAGCCACAGAAATTTACCACTTTGAAGTATTTTAACTTTTCATTAACTGGAACAGTGGTACCCAATTACAAGACAAATTCAGAAGGTAGAGCTTATTTTATTTTTGCAGACTTAAGCTTGTTGCACAACTAATATGAAATCTAGTGCTTAATTCATTTTGCAGGTATGTGATTTGTTAGTAATGTGGGAGTTGTGGGAAAGAAAAGGATACTTCAAAAGATGACCTATTTTGCTCTGGAATGCATAGTGCAGCATCCCCTCCCCAATTCCAAGAAAAGTCACTAGGAGATAAAATATATATATTCCTTTTCATGTTTATTCAGCTGGCAAGCATGACCCTGAGCACTGACCACATTAATAAGGACCATTTTGCCCCTTCTCAAACAAATTATAACTAGCTAATGATGACAGGAAAGGGAGACTGAACTGTTTGCTCTGAATAAAATTGGTGGCTCTTGATATTGGCATTCTTTTTTTGCTTAGTTGCCAATTTAAGGACATCAATACAGTGGAAGTGCCTAAAGCTAACACATGTGTAGCTTATTTTAAACAGTTAAGTTGGAGGTTGATCTACTACTCTGCAGATAAAATGCTATGAACTGTTTCCTAAGGGAGAAATATAAATTTATATCATGTAAATGGAATATTTTAATATTTATTTTGAAAGATTTAAGCTGTGGCTCTGATCTAAAAAGGGGCATCTTACAAAGCTGCCTTTTGTTTTGTTTACCACTTTTTGGGCAACCTATGTATGATGTATTATTTCTAATTAAGATTTTATTATAGTATCTAGAAGGCAAGCTGGCAGATAAAGAAATTGAAAATTAAGGTTTCTCTAAAGAAGAGAAATACAAAAACTTTACTGGATAACCATACGACTGGACAGGAAGTTACTCTTCATTTTTCCTTTCTGAGGGAAAATCTTGGAAATCAGAGGAGTAAGAGAAGAACTGAAAAAATGATGTGCCACAATGTTTTTAAGTAAGTAATCCTGTAGTTCTGTCATCAAATTGTTTCATATTGTGTGCACAAACGGAGGAGGAGAAAAAAAAAAATGACCAATGAAAAAGCCACCAATGGACTAGATGCACTTGGATTGGTAACCATGGAAAGTAAAATTTTAAACACAACACACAAATGTCATAGTAATGCTCTTTTCAGATTTACTTAGGAAAACAATCCATACAGTGAAACACAAAACTGCAACAGCAACACTGACAGGACTGGTAACAGCAGGGTTAACTAGGGGAGTATGAAACCACTACAAACTTCTACCAAGAAATATCTCTAAAATAGCCAAACGAAGTTATGACATCTTTGCCTTTTCTGCCCACATAATCAGTCTGCACACAAATTTACCAAATACGACCCAAGATTTCCATTTTATCATATGGACACCCACACACATGCTAACGAACAGATTTCACTGTTTTCTTATAAAATGGTCACTTTATCACTCAAAAGAAATAAATCCATTCTTTTCCTCAGATAAAAGCTTTCTGTTCATAGAACTAGTTTTCCACATGAAGAAGCTGGATCTGAAGTAATGGAGCCTCCTAAGAAGGAACGAGATGAAGTACTAAACTTTCCAGAGACAAACCCTGATTACTCATACGGGGGCAGCTTGAAAGCAAAGCAGCAGCTCACAGAAGAAGGAACTTCTTTATCAAAAGGCAACCAAAACCTGGGCCACTGCAAGGCTCAACTGGTGAAGTATCAAACTGTAGCCCTGGCAAATCCTGAAATTCCCAGAAAAACAGTCAAAGCCAAAAGGGACACCACAAACAGCAAATAACAGAATGCATATATCTGCTTTACCAAAAGGAATCATATTACAAGCTGTTTGCCAGCTACCAATCATCTCTATCACTCATTGCCCAAGGAAAGAGGGAATGAGACCACAGCATCACTGCACAAAAGATCTCAATATATTGCCCCGGGGCTTTGCACTCCAGGAATGCAGGAGCCAGAAGGGCTAGGTCAAGCCAGCACAGGACCATGCACAAGTTCAGGTTGGAGACACAGTCAGTGCAGTGCTCCCTGTTACCTCTGATGGTACTAAAAAGGTACATGACAATCCCCAACTACAACTGACTTTTTCCCAGCTGAGGTCCCAAGTCACAAGCCACATAATGCTGCTGAGGAAGGCAGGTCACAAAACTTGCTTCAGACAGCAGACAGTTACTTTAAAAAACAACCAAAAATCCACAGACAGCTCCCATCCTCTCATTCCCCAGAGAGCAGCCATATGGAGTAGCAGTATAGAGTCTGCCTTTTCCAGCATCTATGAGAAAAAAAAAAAAGCACCAAAAAAACAAAACACCTTGTAAATGCTACTAAGGAAATAGCTTTAAGACAACTTTGTGGGAGAAAAAAAGCTCATTATGACCTATTACTATGCTTTCCACAGACCAGGCTGAAAAGCTGAGCAGCAAACAGTTAAGGAATCAGAGACCCTGCTGATCTGTAAAAGCAGGAATATTCACTGTTGGTACCTTTCCTAGAGGCAGCATGGGGAATCCAGTCAAATGGGTACCAAGCAGCAGAGGGTCTTTGTGAAGTAAAAACATACAGTTGGTGCCAAAGCAGATGCCAAGAGTTGTGTTAAGAACATTTGTGTAGTTCAATCCTACAAACACAGCCCTGCTTTACAGATGAGTACAAGCCCATGTGCACACACTAAAACCCAGGAGTGGCAAAGTACAACTTACATGTCCATGAGCATATCTAGTTTTTCCACAAAGTGCACTGCTTTTCCTATGTTTCGTTCATTTAAATGAACTGTTGGTTGATTGTTCAAATACCTGCATGATTAACTGGAAAACAAGATTGCAATTACACCCAGCTTAAGTGACAAAGAATATAATTAGGTCTTCCTTATATGCATTCAGAAAGTGTCAGTTTTTTAAAGTCTGTATACACCACAATTATAAATATCTTTTGGACAAGTTCCATTTTCTTTCCACAGTCCCCCCCAGAAAAATTGTTCACTACTAAGCATTAGAATGAACTGGTTTACTGTTGCATACTAATATTCATATTAATCTAACTCATTATATATAATGACAGTATTACTTTAAATTAACATATTTCTATTTTCTGAATGGTGATCAGGTATTACAGGTCAGGTGTCAGGTGTTCTTGTGTACTGCAAGGACTATCCCACTTTAGTTCTTATTAAGTCTATTAGAAAATATAATCTTTTCCTGTCCCACTTTTAGAAGCAGAAAGGGAGGTGGGTGACGACCAAAATCTTTCTGCATAGATTGTTTCTTTGCCCCAGTTCTGCCCTCTTCCTATTACTCATAAGAAAATCTACATTTCCTGCCTGTGTGAAGGAAATGTGAAGGCAGCATGGCTGAGGCAGAGCTGTGGGAGCAGGAAAACAGAAGATGACAAAGAAAAATAAAATACACCAGGCCGGAAGGTACCTCTTGGGTCACCCAGCCCAGCCTGATGCTCCCACGATCTCCACCATCATTCAAACACAGCTTGGCAAAGGCAGGTCTCAAAGATTCCACTCAAAATTGACTTGTAACTGAAACTACTTATCCTGTTTTCCAGCCTACACAGCAATTGTACATGTAAACAGCCCCTCAAGCAGAGAAATTTTTGAAGCTGTTGTGAATCATTTCCTTACCGACAATTTCTCTGGTGTGCAACATAGCAGATCCCAAACTAAGACACCAGCCGCCACTCCCCAACCACTGCCCACCTTCCCAAGGGAAGGGACCCTTCCTCTTTCCACAGAGCCATCATAGACCCTACCTCCTAGAGAAACAAGGCTCAGACTTGGTCTCTGTTCAAATCAACTCTGAAAAGTTTGCAGGTTTACTCACATACTTGTAAACAAGCTGTTTCAGACTAATAAAGAATGCTGCTTTTTGATGTTAGTTAGTGACCCACTGCATACCCTTAGGTAACCTGTTTATTCTACAGCACTGAGATACAGAATATAAGTGATGAGAAAAATACGTTTTTCAAGTCACCAGTGTGCCCACACTGAATCATCATGACTTGGAAAAGACTTTGCAAGGCCCCTTTTATTCACTAATGTACTAAAAAGTAAACAAAGCAGGTACAAAGGTAACAGGCTATGTTCAATAATTTCACTTTTCTCCTTCTGTGCAATATTTTGAAGTTTTCCATAAAGATAACCATCAACAATCATGTTTTATGACATCTGATTTGAGTTATTTGAAGACACCTAACTGCTTTCACCAGAAAAACTACTAGTTACCAAGGTTACCCAATAAGGAAAGCAAGGCCTAACACACATGGAGAAAGCATGACGTTTGCAGCCAAGAGGAAAAATTATTTTTGTCACAGCAGGTATTTAAATCCAGTTGCAGTTCTATAGGTGAATTTATTCCATGAGAGTCTGAGTGTAACTTGTTTAAAACAAACAAACAAAAAATCTTAAATTTCACCAGTTGAAAGTTCAGCTTATGCACACTATAAAACATACAGGTAACTTAATGAAGATACAAATAGTCTGCATCTTTGGGGACCAGAATCTACGCTTCTGGCATTTACTACTGAAGAGTCACACAAATGATGCACATTTGTCAGATGCAGCTTCCTGGCTCTCTTGAGCTCCAGTCACAATAAAAGTTAACTTGTTAACAAGCTGACAAAATCAGAATTTAGTGTGTATTCTGCAGGGGGGTTGGACTAGATGATCTCTGGAGGTCCCTTCCAACCCTACCAGTCTATGATTCTAAGATTTGGGATATCTCAATGTAACTTTATGTGATTCAGCTGATACTTGCTGAAGACACAATTTGACAGCTACCATAGGGATATGAACATACAGTTATCATTTTGCAGTTGTCCAAAGGACACAAAGTGCTTGAAGATTAAATTTCTGACTTCACTTGATCTAGCACACAGAGGTGATTCATTCAATAGGTAGCTGTGCTGGAGAAAGACTTGAGTCTTATGTAGAGACAATTGCTTTTCTTAAATGTTTTCAGACAGGAATTACATTTAGCTCACTTGCAGGGAAAACATCAACTACAAATTTGTTTTCACATTTGGAGTGACTCCTAAATGGTTTACAAAGGCATTATTCTGGGAAAATTCATCCTTCCTACAATGACCTCAGAAAGTCTAAGTCTTGCTTTAAATAAAAAAAAAAAATAAAAAAAAAAAAACCACAAAAAATAAACCTTCATGTGTCTAAGCAATTTAATTATATTCAAATTCAAGTATCACAACGTCAAAAATTAATTTGCCCTGTCACAACATTTAGAAAGGCATATGGATTTTGAGCACAAGTCCTCTGCCAGTATTCCAGGGAAAACCTTCAAGGTTTTTAGCAAAATCTCATGTTATATCCCGATCTCTCTTGCAAATTCCCATCAATCCTGTAACACAGAGGGTCAACTTTCTATTAAGGAAAAAATAGTCAGCAATGTCAGTGTAAATATTACTTCCATAATTTATTTAGTATTCCTTTGCACCAATACAGAAAAATTCAAATATTCAAGATTACATGCAAAAATCTTCCTTATCACCCAAAATTATTTTTTACCAGGAGGATTAGGAGTAACATATTACTATAATTTTACTAAAATAAAAAAAAAGGAAAAACAAAACAAAACACTTAGCAAATTAAAGAAGACATTATTTATCAAAAAAAAAGAGGAAGTATCCTCCAGTTAAATTTTAGGAAGATATCATATCCATAAGTTCTGTCTTCTCATGATCAAGTTTATTATACCTAACTAAACATTGAGAGCAAATCCCTCAGCTTGCTTTGGGGGACTTCGCCAGAGCTATTTGCTCAAGAATGCAAATGAACCTCACGTCAGACTAACACCATCCATAAGCTCAGAGGAAGTGAGTGGGAGGGGAAGGCTACTTACAGTCCAGCTGAAACTTCACAGCATATTTACACAGACATAAATATAGTACTGGCATTCAAAAGTCTAATTGCAAACTAGAATAGTCCAACCATAGCAAAGAGGCACATGCCACACACATATAGCTTTATTCAAGCATTAAGCTACTTGCCCTAGCCTATACAGTCTATTAGCAAACATTTAACAGAAATCACCGAAGATTATTTAAAATATGAAGGAAGCCATGACCAATGAGAAGAAGAATTCTGTGTTAGACAGCTATACTCTGTGTGCTGCTGTATGACTAGCAACACTTCAGTGTATCACACTTGCTATGAAAGGTACCCTACAATGAGGCTGGCATCAAGTTGTGCTCACGAAAGGAGAAATCAAAAGGTCCCTACTAGCACAAAAGCTAGACTTACAAGAAAAAGCTAGCAATCATCTCGATCTTCTTATAGTCCACCAAGGACCAATAAACCAAATGCACTGCAGTAGTATGTGTACCATGTTATGAAGGACTTTCCATCTTCATGCATACTTTCTTGTGTGTAGGTGGTAAGGAGTGCTTGCTGGGAGGTGGAGGGGATGAGAAATCAATGCATCTAGAAAGAACAAATTCACTTTCCATTCTTTATGACTGAGCAAGAATTCCAACTGTCTCCATTTATTTTTCATGACTTTTTTTTTGCTATACGTGCAATCTAATGTGCTACTGTGCACCACAAATTTAAGCTGAAGATTTTATTCTAGATAATGTTTGACTACATTTTTATAAGAATTGTCATCAGTTTCCCATACACACTCAAGCCAAGTAACATTTATTTCATTTTGCATTGACTTGGTTTTTTTTCTGGTTTTGAGTCTCAAGTTTTAGAGGCTGAAAATGTTTAATTCCTCAGGAATGGTAATTAACCATTGGTATTTTTTTTCTCATGTAAAAGAAAAATGTATAAAGAAAGGACTTTTTAAATAATTAAGCTTCCTTCCTGAGCGACAGACAAAATAGCAGATTCCCAAATATATTTAATTTACCGCTGTTTAAAATTCCTTTTTTCTTTAATTGATAACTGTAGTACATGTTAATTATTAACTAGCAATCCTGGAGAATAGGACATAAAATAAAAAGAGAAAGAGCTTACAATGTAGCTGGAAGATAAATTCACATTTTTCAATACACTGTAGAATTCTCCCCCTGTGCTGCTTTTTTTTACCATCAACCTGAAGTTCTGCTGGAAAGTTTCCTCTAAGGAGCCTACAGAAATCAGCTTGAGGATAACAATACTGTGGAACTGGCCTTCTCTGAAATGTTTAAGATTTTCTGAAGGGCTGCAGGCAGAAGAATTTCTTCTGTGATTTCTGAAGAATCTGAAAACTAAGAAAGAAATTGTTAAAGTACCTCTGCTCATTGGTGTCACTGTGCAGGCAAGAACTGTTTCCTTGAACTCAGTGGACAGATGAGAGCCAGCTAGATAGACTCCAACAAGCCTCACAGCAATGAATGCAACCACTTAACGTCAACAGCATGAAGCACATAGTTTGGCTGTGACAACTATTTTCCTAGATTTTTGCAGGTTAGGTTCTTAAGATGCCTACAGTACTTTCAGCTTTCCTATGTTTAAAGAAGATCATTGCCCCATTTACCAGCATGATCACATTAACTACAGTCAGCATTACAAGCTCTCAGTTTTATTCCATCTCTTATACATCATTTACCCAAAAATGCTGATGAAAAGACATCCTACTTTGGCAGCTGCCAGCCTTTGTTTCAGCAATACACCAGTCTGTTGCAGAGCTGAGCTCAAAAATGCCAAATGACCAGGGTACCTTTGGTACCATTTAAATTTTTATTTCTTTTTTTTTTTAAACTAAAATCCACTGGATAAAAGAAGTTGGCATCTCATTTCTGCTGGGTAAGGATCACCTCAGCCAAGATTGAACAAGCTCATTAAAAACATACAAAAAAGGATGCTACTGTTAAAAGGGCTGCTCTATAGCAACAGTATCCTAACTTCCAACACTTGGAATTTTCCTCCTGGTTGCCAGAAAAGTGTGAGTTTCTCCTGTTCTTTCAAAAGGAAAATGTTCCCCAGGCAAAGAAATGCACATCCAAAACTCATTGAGAAAACCTCAGAGCTGGGCATCAACTTAGTGTTCATCTCCTCACTGGCCACACATCCTTGAAGCAAGAATCAACTGTCTTGAGCAGCCAGCCCTGTCGGTACCTGCTGCTGCCGCTACGGTTCCTCAGCAATTCACTAGATTAACCATAACAAATTACAGAAGAAGGTATGTCATTTAGTACTAGATGGCCTTTTGTAGCTGTTCATTAAAAAAATACAGTAGTAAACCAGTAAACAGTAATAAAAAGACTAGTACAAGAGCAAAGCAGGCATGGATTGCTCTACAGAGGAAGTCACAGTTAACCTGATGTAGGCAACAGTTAATATGGAATAATAACCAAGTTTCAGAGTTACAGAATGTTACAGGTTGAAAGGGACTTTGAAAGATCATCTAGTCCAACCCCCCTGCCAGAGCAGGACCACCTAGAGTAAGTCACACAGGAACTCATCCAGGTGGGTTTTAATGTTTCCAGAGAAGGAGATTCAACAGTCTGTTGGGCAGCCTGTTTCAGTGCTCCATCACTCTCACAGTGAAGAAATTTTTCCTTGTGTTTGTTTGGAAAGAAGAAAGAAGCAGTTGAGGTAAACTGAAGCATTATGAACATGCTACACTAAAAATATTGCCTTGCCACCGAGAAAGCCAACTAAAGGGTCAGTCTAGCCAGGCACAAGAGGCAGCCAAAGCAGCTGCTGTAGGCCTGGCAAACATCTGCTGCAGAGCAGCAGAAGCAACTAGACAGTGTCTGGGCAGGAGGCATAGCATGAAACCATGCCTGACTAACACTTGCCCCCAGCATAGAAGAAATTATTGTCCATGTTCACATCTATTTCATAAAAAGACTTCTCCTGATTAGGAGAAGAGAGGGAAGTACAGCCCTCCTGCATAAAACATATTTAATTAGGTAAAATGTTGGAATGTCTAAGTGCAATGCTTTAAATTGGCTTCCTATCTTGAGCAGCAAGTATCCTGTGAGGAGATTCCTCTTCCTCTACTTCCTCTGAGAAACATTTATCATGTTCTACTTAAAGCAACAGGAAATTGTTGAATACTTAAGTGTATCTTTTTACAATTATTTTTTTAGTTCAGTCTGGATATAATTTGCAGGAGAGCATTGATGTTCCACCAGATCATGCTGACATAGGAAGGCTGTGCTAGAAAAGCACTTTTTGGTCAATGAAGAAACACAGAAATTTATTTTATTAAGAAACTGAACTGTGGTCTTCCACAATTCACATGATATTTATTTTCTACAAATTGTCAGACTATATTTAGTGGTCCATTAGAGATTTATATATTTCTTCTTTGAAAATAAAAACAACAAATAAATAAATAAACAGCAAACAAACAAAAAAAAAAACACCATCAAAACCACTCTGCACCAATCCAACATCAGCTTTGAGGCTTTTAATTCTTCTTTTAATTCAGTTTGGAAAAAGGAAATACTTATTTAAAAAAAAAAACCAAAACAGATATACTGTTACTCAAAAGGAAAACCATTCCAGGAAGCCCAGTATTCCCTGTTAAATAGTAGATCAGGTGGTATCATTTTCTCATGCTTTGATCTGCAGCTATACAATAAAAGCTGCCAAACTAAATTTCTTCATAAAAATTTCATACAGATTTGTCAAGTGAAACATATGTCTCCCATTAAGAGAAGCAACAAGCTTGCTTGCAGTACTAAAATAACAAAAGAACTACTCTGCAATATATTCTTGTGCAATACGTCTTTCAAAGATCGCCCAAACTTCTTTTGCCTTGGTTAGTACACAGCCACACACGTACACTAGCACACTTTACAGCAGAAGTACCAAGACAAAGCACAAATCCACAGAGGAGTACTTACTACTGTCAGCCAAACATAGCTGAGCAAATAAAAGGCAAGGATCTTGTCCTGCAGTAGTCCGCAGTTGGCCTCAGCTGTCACACAGGAAGAAGAAACGCAGAATATACCTGTGGGTCAGCCCTGGAGAAGATATTGTGGACTTCCCAAAAGGGCCTATCAGTCCGTTATTAAGATGGGGAGTTCTGTTACTCCCCCATCTTGCAGTTAAATTGAAAGACTTTAAACAACACAGTTTAGAAAGTCATGAACTTTTCTCAAAAAGGTGCATGCAAGACATCCATTTGGCACTTGCTGTTCAGAATAAAAATGTCTTTCCTGTGTAATTTATAAAAATACATAATCGTTTCAACTCCACCAAATACATTTAAAATAACCATCTGAACGTCTATCTTCCAAAGCACAGCTCAAGGGATTTACTCACCAGATTGTTCTCAGATTACCTGACCCCAAAAAGATGGCAAGTTTCACTGTTCACTGTAACCCCTATTATAGGTCTTCTATGTAAATACAGGAGAACACAAAAGCTTATAAACCTGCAAAGGGAGGGAAGAGACAGAGCCACTGCAGTGTCCTCAGGACCACGGCCATGCTGTAAAAACTACATCTACTTCAATTAGAGAAACATATCACTTTCAGTCTAGCTGCATCCTTCTGCATAGGAGAAAAATCCTGGTAATCTTTGGATTACAATCCAAGAGAAATGAGTTCACATGTTTGAATTTGGAAGACAATGGAAATATAATGAAAGCATGGCCACTCCACAGGAGACTGCTCCTGCACTTTCCATTGAGAAATCCACAATGTGATTTCTGGAGTGCTGAGGAACAGGAAAAAAGGATGCCTTTTGAGAGTAAATTCTTCAAACTCCTGTATCTGAGCTTTTGAAATGACTCTGTATTAAGCGATAATCAGCACTGATATTTTACTGAGAATAGAATTTATGCAGACTAATTTCTACCATCAATCACATCCCAGATTTAGAAAGGATGGGAAGGGGAACTACAATTTTCATACTATACAACGGTCAAGTAGAATAATATGGCATAAAATAAATGGCACAGAATCAAGTTGGAGGCCTTTGGCCAGTGGAGTTCCACAGGGATCGGTTCTGGGGTCAGTCTTGTTCAACATCTTCATCAATGACCTGGATGAGGGGACAGAGTGTACACTCAGCAAGTTCCCTGATGACACCAAACTGGGAAGACTGGCTGATTCCTCAGAAGGCTGTGCCGCCATTCAGCAGCATCTCGACCGGCTTGAGAGCTGGGCAGAGAGGAA
>WBNH01007044.1:143461-163017 GCA_013401255.1 Urocolius indicus
CACAAAAAGTTCCATTTAAACATAAGGAAAAACTATTTCACTGTTCAGGTGAGGGAGCTCTGGCACAGGCTGCCCAGGGAAGGTGTGGAGTCTCCCTCTCTGGAGGTCTTCAAAACCGGCCTGGAAGCATTCCTGTGCGATCTTATCTAAGTGGACCTGCCTCTATAGCAGGTTTGGACTGGATGATCTCTTAAAGGTCCCTTCCAATCACTATCATTCTATGATTGTATGAATATTTCTAAAGGTATCTTTGCAATTCTCATTTGAACTGCAAAATGCCAGAAAAGCCCATAACCATCCTTTAGGGTAGGAAACATAAATATACTTTAAAGCAAAAAAAAAAAAAAAAAAAAATCTATGTGTATGTTCCAGTGTATCATTTTCCAGCATGAATTACTATTTTACACAACTGAAACCAAATGTTTTACTGAAACTCTAATTATGTATGGATTATACGTTGGTCACTCAAATACCTTTTGTCTTAATTTTGTAAATCGTAAGGAGTGCATGGAGGAAACTCTAAATATATGTTGCATGGTTTTTTCAGTTCCAGTAATTCAATGAGCACTGTGCCTTCCAGGTAAAAACCTGATAGTTATTATGTTCAGTTAAAATATTCATCCTGTAGTTTCTTCTTCCTAGAGAAATTCTATATCTTGTATTATTTACCCCAGCACTTTTTTTAAGTTACTTATCTCTGCTGAAGATTCAAAAGGTTACACTTAACTGCTGCTTAGTATACAGTGAACAGCATTTTGGCGTGTGACCACTTATTGTGCCCAAATAGGCATCACAGAAATAGCTTTGTCTGATTCAATATGGAGGTACAACTTGGACTAATTTTTTTGCTAGCTATATTAAAACATGATGATTTTAGAAATCTTCCCAGTCAATCAGTGAAGGAAAAAAAAATAAGGCCAATGCTGGAATAAAAGTGTGTAACAAAATTACCCCATCAGTTGTAGAAGCCCATAAAATTTGAGTTGATTAAAGACACTTGAACATGTTTAAAGACAGATACTGCAAAATTTCTCTGTTTAGCCTAAAAGAAGAGAGTAGTTATCAGAGGAAGAGGGGAAAAAAAGCACCTCACCCCACATTTTCTTACTGCATCACTTCACCAGCTTTCAATATAAAAATATGCCCGTTGCCCATATTGATCTCTTAAATACACAAAATAAAGTGATATCATCAAGCCTTTGGTAAAGAATTTCCAAGCTTTCTGAAAGTATTACAGCAGGATAAACCAAACATATAACACATCAGCATGGCACAGTATCACCTGAGGGATGTACCAGGCTATTGAGTGGGTATATTTGCAATCTGAATACTGAATCGCAGAATCTGAAGGGGTGGAAGCAATCTCATTTACCCTGTACTCTTTCAACTGCTCAAGCACTGAAGCACAAGTTCAAAATTCTTTTCCAAGTTCTCACTTTTTTCCAGTTTAGACAGCACAGAGAATACATAGAAATATCCCTATTTGCATGTCTCTGCTTCTCTCTCAGTACTTTCTTCGGTATTTAGACTTTAAAAGCCTCTTTCATTTCCCTCTCTCCTTTTCCATTAGCACACAAGTTTGATTTTTTTTTCAGCTTCCCTTTCCCATCTAGTACCACAGTAAAGGCCCCCCTCTGTTCACTTACGATCATCATCTTTCCTCACTACTCAAGAGAAGCATCCCAAGAAACATCTGAAAGCCCCCTCACCTTCACCACATCAGGAGCTATACAGAGGCAGGCCACTTCCTTGTTTTACTTGTGTGAAGCTTAATGACCTGTCAGTACTAGCTCTGAGCCCCATAGCCAAAAAAACTTCATCTCAAGTGAGAGGCAGGTGAGAGGTGAGTCCTCCATTCAAAGCAGAGTGTGCACTTAAATCTGACTTGCCCACCACATCAGAGCCTTAAGTTGCATGTAAGCAGCTCCCGAAATCACTCCACTCCTGTGATTGTGCTTCTATGCAGGACATTTCAGAAAAGAGCATCTTTATCTTCCCCTACACTCTTTTTTTTTTTTAAGATTAATCCAATTATTCAATAGATAATCCTTGTCTTGTTTTATTCCTTCATTAGAAAAATGGCATGAAGATGGTATACAGCCAAGTCTTTGTATATCATATGTCACCTAAATAAACAGGTGACTGACTTTAATTGTTTTACTAATAACCCTCCCAAAACAGCAGATGAACCACAAACATGTCAAAACATCCATTTTTTACACCTGAAGAAAATTATATCAACAACTCAAATGTTACACATTTGGTAACTAAATAACACCTAAAGTTAACAGGCAGCTCTGTCACCAGCATGACCCTAGAACATCAAGACAGAAAGGGTAGGTAACTCCTAAGAAACTACACACCAAGTACACCTAAACCAAGACTGCTACTGCAGACTGATATTTTAAAAATAAAATGAAAATAAATAAAAGACTGAAGTACTTAATACAGAATAACTCAACGCTTTTCAGGACTTCTATAAATTTAAAAGCTTCATACAGAACAAACTGCTTCACATTAAAAACCACCCACTGTCAGAAGTCATCCTACAGAAACAATTTCCATTTCCCAAATTTAATATTGGACATGCACTGCTCCTCTCCAACAATGTACGCTTTCCCAACACACAAACTAAAACAGAAAACTGAGACACTATACCGTTGCTGGTAAGATACAGTTCAAGCACATCCAACATGTTCATGTCTAATATTAATATTTAAGTCAAACGTAAGCCACTGAATCGAAGTTTTACTTCCTTGAAGCTCTAAGTGCCAAAGCTAATAGGCTCAGCCCAGGCCTACCTTCTAATTAGTAACACTTTCACAGTTTGTTCCCATAGCTGTATCTCATGAAAACATGGCCCTTTCTCATCTACACATCCCCAAAAGTGCATGGAGTATTGTGCAGAGAACATATTTGTTGATGGCATTCCAAACAGCCTCTCAGTGTCACTGGATATACATCAGCCTTTGCTGCTTGCCTTTTTTACACATTCCAGCATTTCATCACTATAGATAAAGAGAGCAAAATTATTTGACTAGAATTTTTAGGCTTCCAAGAGCTAATCTAAATGACAACTTCAGTTAAACCTACCTTAGAAACTTAAGAATCAAAACAGGACTTTCTCCAGTTCCAGGGAAATACTTAATCGTAACTATCTGTTTAAAGAATCATTAAGCAATAATTAGATTAAAGAAATTTATTACCAACTTAATTCTTCATGCCTTCTTTAACAAGTCTATCCAAGAGATGAAATCAAAATCTTTTTCATTGCATTAGCAGTAAGACAGAACTCATTTTAAAAGGAAAACCTCAAACAGTTTCAGGGCTTATTTTCTCTTTAATGCTTGAAAATAATTTGCATTGATAATGCAAATTACTGTCTCCAGTCTTATTTCGACCTTATGCATGACAGAAAAGCATCATATTGCAGCAGTCTGTTCCTTCTCCCATTCTCCGTCTCCCATGAACTAGTCAAACACTGCCTAGCAAGACAGAACTGTAAGTAATACTCATTTTACAAAAGTGACTTCTCTCCACACTGTGGTGAAGGGAAGAATAATATTAAATCACAGTAGGTTTTAGTTTTTTAATTAGGCCCTCATAGAGATATCAACTGCCCTGAACATGGTCTGAATGCCAGCATAAAGTTTACCTAGGTAGTTTTTACTACTTGAGGAACTTCATATAAGTATCTCTAAAATTAAGATTTCAATTTTGTATGTAATCTACTTCATTAAATATCTGAAAAGCTAGTTCATGGTATTTAGTCTGCTCCTATCTTAAAAACAGGCAAGGGAAGCTAACCGGAGTCTGCTTATATAGGTTGCCTGCAGTGAAGGATGGATGACCAAATGGATGTACAGAAACTAATTTTCTGACCAGGTGCCCACCATGCTGCTCTATCACCACCCTCCTCAGCAAGCCAGGGAGGGGACAAAATAAGATGGAAGCCTCACAGGTCGAGACAAAAGTAGTTTAATCAAGAAATAGCAAAGCCACACACATGAGAAGCAAAGTAAAGCAAATAAAGCTGTTATTCTCTACTTCCCCTCAGCAGCGATGTCCAGCCACCTCCCAAGAAGCAGGGCCTTGGCCTTGGTGCACGTAATGGTTGCTTTGGAAGGAAAAGGTGAATCACGCCTCCCCCTTCCCACTCGTCTCCCCGAGTTTAAATTGCTAAGCTGATGTCACATGGTATGGAATATCTCTTTGGTCAGCTTGGGTCAACTGTCCTGGCTGTGGTCCCTCCCAGGATCCTGCCCACCCACAGCTACTAGTGAAGGTGGGGGAAGGAATGCTGGAGGAACAGCCTTGATGCTGTGCCAGCAATAACCAAAACACTGATGTGCTATCAATACATTTTTAGCTACAAACAGAAGGCATGCAAGAGCTGCTGTGGAAAATCACCACCACCCCAGACCCAATACACTGTCAAACAAGGCATTATCAAATTATGTAGATGAAACCTTTCTAGCAAACCAAATTATTTAATCCTGAGAAACTATATTCCAACTCTGAAAAACAAGAGAGTAGCAGAAGCACTCCTATGCTTTTGTGTGTGGCCAGGGCAGCTGGCGGGGGGGGGCAGCAGTTCCAAAGCACATACAAAATTTTTAAAACGTCATCTAAGCACATGTAATAGCAGAGTTAAGATATAAACTTAGTAGTTTATAAACCTCATCCTCTGAGTTACTGTAGATTTGGGGGTACAGCTTCTGAAAGTATACTACCTGGAAACAGCACAATGAAGCCATAGCATCAGTGTTACAAAGGGGTGATTCACCGCCTTCAGTCCTGCTGCAATGACCAGATTTCCCTGCACCCTGACTTGATGCTGCACCCTCACAGTCACAAATTATACTGGTTCTTTGGAAGAAGGATGGATGTTTGCCCTTCACATTATCACAAAACACCCTCATGGCATTTCTCGCTTGCAGCTTGATCAAAGACTACTTCCCTTCTAGCAGCAGAGAAACTCAACTAAAAACTATGACTTCAGCCCTCACAGGCTGGCCAATCTTTTCAACAAACTTCCAGTCACTGAGTAATTTAAGATGACAGTTTATATGTTAAAAACTATATTAAGATTGAATAGCATATTTAAAGGCCTTCAAGGCTTCCACAAAAAGCTTCTGAATATCAGGTTATTTGAAGTTCCTCTGTTAGTGAACGCTCAGCTGCATGTTGCAGACACAACAGCTGCAAACACTCAAACTCCCTTCTCCCAGCATATGGAAATGGTCCCATAGACCAAGCAGAATATCCAAGATTTCAGTCTTATCTGAATCTAGGAAAGCAAAGTAATGCAGAACCAGACCTCTCACAACCGTACCACATACAACCCAAGTGCTTGGCTTCTGCATGGACAGAGGTGCACTGGCTGCTGCTTGGAAGAAGAGATTCTCTCCTGAATCAGAAAAAAAAAGAAATATCCTTTAACAGTATTATTAAGATTGCAGTGCTGCAGACATTTCAGCTTCATTTCTCTGATCATCAGTTTGGAAAAGGGCTCCAGAACAGAGAACATAAAGGCTTCATCAGTGCAACAGGGTTTACATAAAATAATAGCCAAGAGTCAGCATCATTTCTTTTTCATTTAGTCCACTCCAATGCAGAGAGTAATTATGGCAGCATTCCCTTCATTAACAATGATCAAGATTTAATATCAATGTTCATAACTGAAACTCTACAAGCTCACAACATTTGCTCCTTACAGAGGACATCTTCTATCAAAGTTATAAAACCAAAAAGTTCGTATTTCAAAATTTCCAAGGTTCAGTGAGTTTTTGTGTGTGTCTGTAAATTTTGTACTTAAGAAATCTTTAAACCACATAACTACATTGTTAAATATCTTAGTTGGAGGCAATAGGTATTAAAATGCTAGTTGACTCTCTCTGATTATCCCTGCCAAAGTGAGTCTTTTTGTGTGGTCAGTTTTCTGAACGTGAACGTATATTAGCAGGACTGCTAATATAAATCTAGGTCCAGTGTTCATGACAGTTCAATAATCAGGTGTACATCTGCTGTTTTTTGGTTTGAGCAGAGTGTTCTTCTTGTTGCTAAAGGCAATAAACAAAACAGAAGGATCGCCTTCTTTCATCTCAAAAAGCACAAGTCAACTTTCCACTTAAAATGTTAAGTATGCAGTATCACCACAGAGAGCAAGTTAGACCTTTGTGACTACACTCCCTTAGCACAACACAGCAGACTAATTTCTGTATCTGACCTGACACTCACTGCAGTATGATTTTTTTTTCCCCAAAATACAATAATGCTATTCTCAGGTGTGGGAATAGTTCTTTACTTTGAGCTGTAATTCTGTAAGGAAGATGGCATAATTTAAAGTGGACAGTGGTATATGGAGTTAAGCTAATGCGTATAAATATTATTTTCAGTGTTCATTACCAAGATCCAAAGTACCAAGATACAAAGTGCTTAAAGTTGCAGTTCTTTTGGAAAGATAGTACATGTAAGAAGAAACACAAAACACCACGCCTTATTTTGATACTAGTATGCACTCATTTGGAAAAAGGTGCACACAGAGAGGAAGACATATTCATAATTTATGAAGTCATTTATGGTTTAGCATTATGAAAAGAAATCACACGCACTAACAAGCACCAGGCTTGCTTCCAAGAGCAACATCTTTCCTTGAGAGACAAGGAACAGACCACTTTAACAGCGTAATCCCAAGCACAGCCAAGCAGATGAAAACTGGAAACATCTAATAGCTCCACAGGTCTCACTCTCCTCTTCAAACCTCCTTATTGAAAATAATGAAGAGATGGATTGTTATGCACTCTAAGTAACAAGCACCCAAAGCACTAGGAGTGCTGTGTCACTGTAGCCTGGATCACCAAGCAAAGACCAGTCTGAGGAATGGTACAGAACAAAATGAAGTTCAGGGGTAAGAGACACTAAGAAATGCCTTCAGGAGTTAAATACACTTGACACAGTCTGTAAGGAAAACATACAGCAAATTTTAGTTGATGTAAGCAGCAGTGTGAACCACATAAGTATTATACTAAGAAATTCAGATAGCCCTAATTAACAATTCAAGCAAGCATGTTAATGGAATATCCTAGATATATCTAAAAAGCCATATTGATATGCTATTCCTAAAGCAATGTCTTAAACGCAGAATTCTGTATAGATCGGACTGCAAGCCTTGTAAAAAAATCTAGTAAAAAGAGTAATTTATATTGAAATATTTAATGACATAACTCATGTTTTTAATAGAGGAAGTAAAACCAGCTACACAACAAAGACTTTTATTAGTGCTGTCATCAAGTGCCAATAGATTTTTATTACAATAACTACTCACAAGGCACCTGGGACAATGTATCTCAATTATGAAGACCCAGGCTAAACATCTGCTGCTATAAATTCACATGGGAGAGGGGGAAGAATGAAATTAAGTTGGACTACATAAATTTAAAGCAGAGAAGTCTCAGAGAGCTTGATCTCCATTTACACTGCCAGATCAGCAGCGACAACAGTGCAGACCAAAATCCTCTGTAGAAATGTTGATTTCTGCTACTATCTTTTTAAATGACTCTTGAAAAATTGAAAGGACAAGAACCAGCCCACAAACCAAACTCTTACATATCCCACAGAAAGGGTTCCACGTAAAGTGTTTGACTAGTGTTCTTCTTTACCTCATTTATAGCATACAATTCTGCAAGTGAATAGTTATGTGTGTGTGTGTATATATATATAACCTAGACAAGTTATGCTTCATCTTTTCTGTAAGGTTTCTCAACCAGCATTGCCTTGCAGCATAGTACATAAGCCTTTACAGTAATTTTCTCTATTTCTGTGTTGTGACCATGTTTTCTCCCAGATAGTGGTCAAGCGCATGTAATTTTAAGTAAAGTCTGCAATCCCTAGCCACCACTAGATTAGAACGCAAGGAGTTTCTACTATATTTGGAACCATTAATTTTTTAGGGTATTGGAATGTCTCATTTTAAAAGAGCTTTATGCTTGTTAAGGTAGAGATGCAGCTTGCTTAAAAATTAAATGGTTAATCTTTCAGTACAATCATAAACAGGTTATAGAAATATGCACCAAACATTTAACTGCTTTGAAGCAGCAACCAGGCCAGTGAAGCACAGAGATGTCTGTAGAACAGTGCAAGTTAAAGATGACAAAGCTGCACTACATAACAAAAATTTGGGTGTTTTTGATATTTTTTCTGCTTGTTTCTGGATACTCAGTCTTAACATATTGAAGTTTCAATAAGTTTCTTTCTTAACAGTAGTGTTCTTTTGTTTTCTTCGCCCTCTTAAGCCTCCCATCATTAGAATGACAAACATACATAATGATTATTAAAAATTATCACCGAAAGAAAAAAAAAACCAACAATATATAGTTGCATGCTACTTCAACACCATGGGAAAAAAATCTCACAACTTTGAATACACACAGCTTTCTTTTTGGGAATTTGGCTATGTTTTAAGGATTTGCTAACATCAAATATCAGGCACCTGTGTAACACACACTTAATCATTATTTTTAACATCTCAATAGCTAAAGTCATTAAGAGATCATATACAATGCAGAGAAACACGGTAACCAATTTACCTTTTGACATTAGTCAGCAAGAAGGGGAGCTCATTTTTGTGTGACAGTGCCGCTAGAATGATCCACGTGCTATTTTTCCCTGAAGATGACAAATGTGTTAACAAAGTGGCCATGACGTTTCTGATGTCACATGCCGCTGCAGCAAGACCAACAAAGCATGGACTTCCCCTTGTCAGATCAAGAGAAGCCAATTTTCAAGTGCTGCAGCTCAAAATTAGCACATCTTAAAAATATAAATACTTGCTGTTAATGTGATTTCCCAGACCGCCTGCTGTTGTTCACATAGTGTAATCCATCACGCAGGCAATCCAGTTAACTTATATTTGGTTACATTGCCTGCAGGATTATTCCATATATACTGTAGACTCTGGACCAAATCGTTCCTCAGTGCTCAAAACCTACCCAAAAAGTACACGTCATCTTTGCCAAGCAACTTATCCTCAAGTGAATTATCTAGCAACATTCTCATCGAGTTTTAACTTTGTAGCAATATAATACTCAAAAGAAAAATACTGCAAGGGTGGAAGCATTGGTGGAAGTGCAAGGTTTAAACAACTAACTACAAGACTGAAGTCTTATTGATGCCTGCTTTTAGGATTTTAAAAGAAGAATACTTTAATGCTATCACTGGTATGTTTGAGAAGCCTACTGCTTGCAGCTTACCACAAAACACTTCAAGTTTCAGAATTCTTTGCTTTGAACAGCTTCAAAATTATGTACTTCAAAAAAAAAAAAAAAAGTGCATAGAGCTGCATCTCACTCCACAATGGCTTAATGATCAAACAAATTCCTTGTAGGCAGATGCAATATGACATGAAGTACAATGACATAGAATATTTAATAGCAATCTAATGTAGTGTACCATCAAGATAAACACAGAAAACTAAGAATAGCAAATTATTCAGTTTTCTGTGGTGTTCCAACTAAGCCAGATAAATATTAAAGAAGTTATTTTGCCAATGTTTGTCTAGAAAAATAGAGGTTATTGGACTTCAAACATGCTTTCTTTATCCTTCTCTCGCCAAATATAAAAGCAAAGTAATTATGGGTTTAAAATCTTGTTAGCTTAAATTGCATCGCAGGGCCACATGAGACTGAACCTTTTCAGCAGCCACATTTATGCACGTCTACAGTCATCAAGTTTAAAGTCCTTATAGCATTTCAATATCAATTTCTCCTTCATTGATCCTATACCAACCTAATGCTTGTACTGGCATCATCTGTCCGTACCTAATCTAAAGTATGCAGTCAAAATGCTCCAATCCAAATTTGAAATCCCTGCATCTCAAGATGTTACCAAATCTCAACAAAATTTCTCATCGTGGTACCTCTAATCAGCTAGAAGCCTGAAAGGTGAATGGAAATCTACATCTGTATCTGCAGCAGGCTGTGATAAACAACATCATTAAGATGCTACATGTAATGTATTTTCTGCCATCATTTGGAAAGCTATCCTGGAAGTCACTGGGAAGCAGGGTTTTTTTTTCCCCCCTACAAGTTTCACACATCCTCTCCAACACACACGTAGGGAAATTGTATACTCAGTAAAGACTTCATCATTCCTAAGGCTATAATTACTGGTCATAGCCTGGGCATGCTGGGACATCACCCTGACTGTTAGTGGGTACTCTAACAACATCCTGTCAGTAGTTCAACTTTATCTGTACAGGAGAGGTTCTACGGCAGTGGTTATTAGGATCCACATTGCTAAATCTTAAAATGAGAGAGTGGGATGCTATGCAGAGATTAATCATGTTTTCAGACTCCAGGATTTTTACATGCATTTATGAGCCCTCCAAAACCTGAACTTGAATTTCTACCTAGTAGTCATAACAGATTTATTGTAAAGATGGAAGAGATTAAAGAAATTCAATTTCATTTCACTTTTCTAAAATCTTACTGTCTTGTCCTCCCTGCAAACATAATGCCACTTCAGTTTGCTTGTCAATCAGTATTTCACCAAGAAGCAGACAATCTGAACCACAACATCTCAGATGAAGTGGACTGATTATTGAGACAAATCCACACTGCTGCAATTTGTCTCTGTTCCCTCTTAGGTAGTGACAGGCTAGGACTCTGTCCCAAGGCTTTTTAACTTCAAATGTTCATTCATTTTAAGAATTCTCATCTGTGGTGAGGAAAGAGACAATTATGTACATTTACCCAGAAGCAGATGGATTAGAGAGCTTTACTCAAGCAATATGACTGTTCCATTAGCCAGCAGTGCACATGTATGCATATGAATCTGTTCCATCTGCTTAGGTGAATCATTAAGCGCTTTACAAAAAGAAGTTAGCACTAGTTGTAGAGCAGATGGCAGTAAGTTGCACAAATAGCAGTTTGGTCCAACTGTGGAGTTTGCACACTTAGATTAACAGTGATGATGAAACATGCATTCTACTCACAGATTTCAGTGTGCATATAAGGATATAGGAACCACCATCCTAAATCTCAGGTGACATACTTGAGATTTAAGGGAAGAGAGATATTAAGGGAAAGTCTTAATCTGATGATATGAATAAAAGTAACTAAAGAAGAAAACAATTAATGTATTTGGGCAGACAGAGAACAGACATACAAGAAAAACAAAAGCTCAGTCAATCAGTGTCCATAAACATAGCTTCTCAAATGGTATATCTGAGACCAAATTTGGCAAGGTAAATAAGATTAGAACTTGGAAATCTTATAAGCTGCCTTCTCATCCTCCCTCTGCCCTCCACAACCCACCCCCTTCTTTTACAGGTATTCTCTTTGCAATTGAAAAGTTCCTGGGAAAATCTTCAGTTCAGCTTTCCTGGGAAAATCTTCAGTTCAACTGTTAGCTTCATAGACGCCCAATGTCTTAAATAACCAAAGTGTCTCAAAGAAACATCTTGAACAGATGAAATTATGCATCAAACTACTTTCCCTTTCTTGTAACAGTCTGCAGGCCATGCAACAATATCTAGCAAAAAATCCTTGCAAGAGTGCTCTGAAAATTCCTGCAATTATGTCACTTAAAATGGACAGAATTTTGCCTCTACTCTTTTTAAAACTCCTGCAGTCAAAAACCAGTGACAGTAAGTAAATAACCAAGTAAGTTGTGCTCAGCAGTACCAAAGACTATTTCAGCAGATTCTTGCAGAAGTAAGTGACCAGTGTCACTGTTTGGGGTTAGCATCTTACCTTTCATGTACTGGAGATCTAGTGCACACACTTTTTTACCAGTTCATTCTTACTCTTGAGAACAATATATCATTGTAGCAATGAGACCACTCCATTTTGTACACTACAAATCTGCATGTTGCATTTAGACATTAATATGAATTAATCCTTCCCTCTGGAGCCTTCCTCAACTGCATTAACTGAAGAAAAGTATTTAGCAGCTATCAGCAACTTTTTATCAGTAGCTTCCTATGCTCTCCTATGTCCTGTTTTCAATGAAAGTATAACTTGTCAAAGGAAAAAAAAAAAAAAAGAGCAGCACAGATTTCAATATCTGTATTGTTACCAAGAACTAAAACTTGAATGACTTGCATTCAAAATAGATAATTAATGTATTCCTCCATGGTCTACACATTAACAAAATACTGCTAGACAGAAGGGAAAAAGTGTTTTGATGTGACTGTGAACTAGAGGAGAATTAACAAAGTTTTCCTAGAAGTGTAATGCCACTATGAAAAGACTTGCACGCATGGCAGCTCTTTAGCAGATAAAATGACTAATATAGAGGTGCTAAGTTAATACATATCTTGGAAAGTAATTACACAGTGCACAAGAGAGCTCCAGAAGTTAACAAAAAAAAAAAAAAACCACACACAAAAACAACAAAACAAAACAACAAGCAAAACCCATAACCTTTTTCAGACTCCCACACTTAGTTGTTTTCAGGTCACTAGTATACCCACAGAGTGACACGGCTTTAAAAAGTTTGAAAACAAAATGTCTGCTTTCTTCTGCTCACTCTCTACTGACATAGGAGTACCAGTGTCCATGGAAGACACTCAATTAGGCCAGTGAAAATAACAGACTTTTAAAATAACGTTCTTTTTCCTCTCTATTTTTAAGTAGTCAGGCTACCTATCTGTATAATATATTTAAACAACTTGAGCATCCATCTGAACACGCACCTCTGGAATAGAAGGCTCATTACAAGCATCTTATTGCTTAGAAATGACCTTATAGGATTCTTCTAAGCAATATGCACTGGTGGCTAAATTAAGGCAAGAACCAACACTCACCAAAAAGTAGCAATGACTAGTTTGGGGAAAATAAACTAAATATACAGGGCAGAAAAAAGCCATCTTGACAAAAATATGCCATACAGTCTTAAACCTTTACCAGGGCCATAACGCAACTGATAGATCAGCTGTGCTATAAAGCCCTCGAGGCTGAAGCCTGGCACACGGAGTAACAAAATGAAGGCAGTAAATCACAACTCCAGGTGCCTGGCCACATATATTCAACATGTCACGTGAACATGGAATTGAGCCATCAAACTGGACAGCGTGCTGCACACCACCACAGATTACCTCAACACTGGTCCTGCACTGCAAGTCTCTTAGCTTACCAGTGCAATTCTCTTTCAAACCTGCTCTTGCCCTTGTGCAGGCAGTCCATTTTCTAATCAATAGAAAAATGGAATAAGAGATGGGTTTCTTGTGCCTTTCCTGAGAGCACAGCTGTTGGGGAAAAAAAAAAACCTTAATCGAATTAGTCCCCATATTTTCAGTCTTTCATATAAAATAACTGCATGATTCCAGCCTCCATGAAATTCAAATTCTAAACTCACACACAACTATTCATTAAAGACACTGATTTATTTATTTATTATGGCCAAAAGGTTTTTAAATCTTCAGAATTGGAAGACCAGTGAAATCCAGCATCAGAACAGGCAAACCTTCCACTTTGACCTCATTAAAGGCTTTTTCTTGTCAATCTTTCTTTGTAAAGCTAAAAATACTGATAAAAATATTTTAATTAATACTACATTCCCTTGTCATGTACTACTACTTTCAAGATACCTAACATCCACAAATTCCACATTTTACAAAAATATTTATTGAAATAAAAGAGTACACTCTAAATATTGATTTGTTTTTTAAAAAGTTCTCAGCTGACTCCATTTACTAACTTACTATTGTCCTCTTACAGTAGAAAAAAGAAGTTATACCTTTACTTAGATGAACAGCTATGATGCTGCAGTAGTAACTGCAAGAGTAATTAATCCAATTTTTTCAGGCTCTCTTAATTTAAGTGTTCTACCTTATTTATAGACTTATTTTACCTTCTCCCTAAATAATATCAATCTTACCTTTTCACACAGTAAATCTACTTTGGAGATGCACAAAGTGCAAACATAATTCTTTACATTATGAAATCAGTATCAATGTTCCTGTTTAGGCTACCAGTTTCCAAATGACAGATTTAACTTCTTACAAGATGATAACTGACAGATACATATAACCCAACAGAGATAGCTGTTAAAGCTCCATTCCTGAACACACTTACATTCAGCTCTACAGAGCACAGCAGTAGGATCACCCACTTATCTATATACATTCAGGAACTTTAGGGGAGAAAAAACCTCAAAAAAGATTTTACACCTAAGTGACTTCCTAAAAATACTGTTGCACAAAGAAATCATGCCCAGCTCTTCCACAAAGGAGAGTGACATAATTGTATACCTATTGCAAAAATATACACAGGGACCCACTCTATATTCCTATGCAAAATCTGGGTTCATTTGGAGATCAACGTCAATGGACACTTCCAACAGCTCTACACACAAGACACCCACCACCTTGCTTCAACTTTACTGTTTGCAAGGTATGCAGATATTACCACAAGTTTAATTAATTTCCAGGCATTGTTACATGGCAAGATCAGCAGGCACACTTAGAGAAAATGTAAGGTTAGAGATGACAAGCCAGCAGTGTTAAATCAGAATATCAGAAGTGTTAAAACACACTTAACTGTAAACTCAACATGAGTTTAAAGAGCTACAGTCAAGAAAAGGAAAAAAAAAAATTCACTTGCAAACTGAGACTAGATCTATCTGCCAACCTCGCCCAGCAAAAGTGCATTGAGCTACACCTACCTGAACACAAATTTTTTTTGGACAATTTCCTTCTAGAAAAAGTTTTTGAAATGCATTATATACATAAATTAAGGGCTGTGGTGGCCTTGGTCAGCTGCCAGCCATCTACCCAACCACTCTCTCACTCCCACTCCCCAACAAGATGGGAAAAAATAAGATGGAAAAAGCTCATGGACTGAGGTAACGACAGGGAGATCCCTTACCCATTACAGTCACAAGCAAAACAGGCTCAACTTGGGAAAAGCTAATTTATTGTCTCTTTAAATAGAGTGAGCTAGTGAGAAACAAAGACTAATTAAAACCACCTTATCACCCTTCCCTTTTTCCAAGCTCAACTTTGCTCTTTCATTTCCACTACCTCTTCACCTCCCAAGCAGCACAGGAGGATGGGGAATTTTTCCTCTACACTCCTCATTGCCATCCAGCATTTTGTTCTTTCTTGAATACACTTTCCCCAAGGTGCCATCATCTTGGCTGAGGGGTCAGCTGTGCTCTGTGATGGGTCCACTGGAGCTGGCTGTGTCTGGCACAGGGCACTCCTGGCATCTCCCTACAGAGGACATCCCTTGTGGTGGTTTAGTCCTGGCTGGGTGCCACATGCCCACCAAGTCATTTCCCCTGTACTGGGCAGGGGAGAGAAAAATATAATGAGNAACAAGTCCTCTCTGCTACTCCCCTTTTCCCTCCTTCAGGACAAACCTGCTCCATCATGGGCTCTCCACGGACTGCCGCTTCCTTCAGCAAATGCTCCAGCACTGGGTAACCACAAACTACAGGGTGGATAGCTCTTCCTATGTGGTCTGTCTCCAGGGACATCTCTTTCCTGGCACCTGGAGCGCCCTCTTCCTTCTCCCACCTTGCTGTTCACAAGGCTGTTTCTCACACATTTTTCCTCTACACTCCTCATTGCCATCCAGCATTTTGTTCTTTCTTGAATACACTTTCCCCAAGGTGCCATCATCTTGGCTGAGGGGTCAGCTGTGCTCTGTGATGGGTCCACTGGAGCTGGCTGTGTCTGGCACAGGGCACTCCTGGCATCTCCCTACAGAGGACATCCCTTGTGGTGGTTTAGTCCTGGCTGGGTGCCACATGCCCACCAAGTCATTTCCCCTGTACTGGGCAGGGGAGAGAAAAATATAATGAGAGGACTGCTACCAAATCCTCTCCACACACAAACGCTGCACTCCTGCAACCCCTGCTGCTAGCACCTGGCCACCTGCACCTTGTACTTACTGAAGAGAAACAAGAATATCTGACAGAGACTTCACTGAGAAAAGATACACTTACTGACCCACAACAAATATGATGGTAGTCATGAGTCCCAAAACTGGATTCCAGCTTTAGAGAGCTGACCATATTGCAAGGCAAGGCAGATTTTAATTTTTGTTTATAGACTCTCTCAGCAAACTGGGTCTGCAGCCATTGAGACTGGACCCTGCAAATCCACCTTTCAGTCACTAACAGCACAGGCCAAGGAAGCACAGAGGAAAAGTGGAATTTAACAACTTCTGCCACATTCAAAGAAGCCTCAAAACCACCAGTGTTGTATCTATGTGTAACCATCAGCCAAGTAATGAAGGCCTGACTCAGAGGCATTATCTGTCTCCAGTACTCATTTTGCCTCATGACATGAGCTTACATTTAACGTCTGCATATCCACATAAAAATAAGGGATAATCACCATGGGGTAAGAGCATTTGAACAATACATGATGAGCACAACATAACAATGATAGTTTTGATAAACTCTGATCATAAAAGCTCTCCAAACACCCTGAAAGTGACTGTGGGAGGGATCTCATTAAGATTTACAAATATCTAAATGGTGAATTTCAGGAGGTTGAGGCATCCATTTTTTCTATTGTATCTAGTGACAGGATATGGGGTAATGGAAAGAAGCTGGAATACAAGTGTTCCATTTAAACATAAGTAAAAACTATTTTACTGTGAGGCTGCCCAGGGAGGGTGTGGTGTCTCCTTCTCTGGAAGTCTTCAAAATCCACCTGGGTTCCTGTGTGATCTGATCTAGGTACACCTGCTTTGGCAGAGAGGTTGGACTACATGATCTCTGAAGGTCCCTTCCAACTCTACCATTCTATGATCAGAAACTTATAGGACATCTCTTGAGAGACTTCAGAAGGCCTACTACCACATCATCCATAAATGGAGTCACCAAAATTATTTCAAGTGCAATTTCTGTAGGAAAAAAATGTACATTTTGGATCTTTAAAGGATGGGTGTATATATTGCAGGAAGCGAAGTCATAACTGTCCTAATACTCAAGTAAATTAATACAGCTCTACTTAGTTAATGTACAACCTCTGTCAACATATGCTTCCTAGTATCAAAAATAAATTCAAAAAACTTCTGACAGTTTCTGGTACATAAGGATCATTATCCCACTGAAGACATATGCACTAAAACTCAGTGGTTTCAGTGAAGTCCTTAAAACCTTGGATCTATCTTTATATTTAGAGAAAACAAACACCTATTGTTATGGGAATATTTTTGCCCACTGGTTTAAGCAGCTTAACTGTCTTTATTTGGATACTATCTGAACAAGTACAGATATTGCACAGTTATCACTACCAAACTGTAAGAGGAATCTGTTAGCAGTACCATCAGAGAAGACAGGTCAAGATATTCTTCTTGAAATTTGACCAAAATGATTTTATGTTTACAGTATAACTAAAGCTGCAACTGCAGATCTTGCAGTCATACTCAGCTTAAGCTTATCCAGAAAAAAAAAAAAACCAGTTCATAAATCACCAGTTGGCCACAACATACTAGTGTCTGGGTTTTGCCCAGACAGCAAAGAAGCACCATGACAGTCTCTCAGTGCCCCTCATCCACCTTCACCATTGTTAGGACGGCAGAGGCCCCAGAAAGATGAGAGGTAAAAGATAGTCAAAGTTGTTGTGGATTGAGACAAGGGCAGGGAGGGCTCACTGCCAATTATGGTTCTGGGCAAAACAGACTCCAGTACTCGACTTAGAGAGGAAAGTAGGAAAGTTTATTCTTCTACTTACAAGAAACAACAGAACAAAAGCAAAAAGGGAGTAGGATGATGAGAAAATTACAACCAGCACTTTATCTCCCTCCACCATCCCTCCTTTCTTCCCGGGCCCAGCTCACTGCTCCCCATATCTCTACCTCCTCCCCCTTCAACGGCTCAGGGGGGCAGGGAATGGGGGATGTGGTCAGTCTCTCACAGATGGGCTCTGCTGCTCCTCCTCAGATGATTCTTCCCCAGCACACAGTCCTTAAACTTCTCTGGTGTCGGTTCTTCCCCACAGTTGCAGTTTCTGCAGATCCAGGGTCCTTCCCTCAGGACATGGCCTCTTCTGGGCATAATTTTGATGAGCTTCTTTGGCGTGGGTTCCTCCCCACTATACATTCTGTGAGTACTGGGTCTCTCACACGAGACACAGCCTCCTCTGGCCATAGTCTCTGCCTCTGGCTGAAGATCTTTGATGAAGAGAATCACTGCTCAGGGTCTTTAACAAAAAGAGTCACCGCCCCTGATGCTGGATCTTTAGCAAAATGAGTCTCCGCCCCTGATACGAGATCTTTAGCTAAATTTGAACAAATCTCAGCTTCACCAGCCCTCTCCATAGAATGCAGGGGAGTCTGTGCTCCAGCACATCTCCTCCTCCCTTCCCTCACTGACCTTGGAGTTTGCATGGTTGTTTCTCTCACTGTTCCCACTCCTTGCACCACCACCACCAGCCAGAAAAGAACGAGGAACAGAAGAAAGAAACAGGAAGCCTCCTCTTCCAGCTTCTTAAAAAGTGATCATAAAGGTGTCTAATTGGCTGAGCCCCAGAAGTGGTTCTGGCTGAGAGCTGGGGAAAGTTTCGAGCAACTTCTTTACAGCGCCTTCCCCCTTAGCAGAAACAGCTGTCATGTCAAATCATGACAACTAGAAAAACCTGGCCAGGCACCAACTAAGAACTTCAGATGTCTAAACTAGGCTGATCTAGGGACAACACCATCAATGCCCAAGTCAGCAGGGGTCCTACCATACTTCTGACAAAACATATGGCATATCCAACTTCTGTACAACTGATAATTTCCCCTTGGAATTGGACTACAGCTGGACAATTCTCCCTAAATAGATATGAAGTGAACACTGTCCTCAAAACCATTTCACCTCACAAATCCATTTCCCTGCATTGTGCTACTTGCACATATAGGCAAGACTCTTTCTGCTGCCCTATGCATTTTGTAGGTATGAGATTCTATGAAAAGTCTTTCTGCATATTAGAATCATAGAAGGGTAGGGGCTGGAAAGGACCTTTAGAGATCATCCTATCAAATGCCCTGCCAAAGCAGGTCCACCTAGATATGTCACACAGGAACGCAGATTTTGAAGACCTCCAGAGAAGGAGATTCCACACCTTCCCTGGGAAGCCTGTGCCAGGGCTCCCTCACCCTCACAGGAAAATAGTTTTTCTTTTTGTGGAACTTTGTGGAACTTTTTGTGTTACGGCTTCATTTCATTACCCCTTGTTCTGACACTAGATACAACAGAAAAAAGGGATGCCCCAACCTCCTGACACTCACCATTTAGATATTTACAAATATTAATGAGATCCCTCCTCAGTCTCCTCTTCTCTAGTCTAAACAGCCCCAGTGCCGGCAGTCTCTCCTCATCAGGAAGATGCTCCAGTCCCTTGATCATCTCAGTGGTTCTGCACTGGACTCTCTCCAGCAGTTCTCTGTCCCTTTTGAGCTGAGGAGCCTAGAACTCGACACAGGACTCCAGATGAGGCCTCACTACGGTAAAGTAGAGGGGGAGAAGAACCTCCCTTGACCTGCTGGCCACACTCTTCTTGATGCATCCCTGGATGCCATTGGCCTTCTTGGCCACGAGGGCACATTGCTGGC
>WBNH01007045.1:0-32772 GCA_013401255.1 Urocolius indicus
CACCCCCCCACCCCCCCACCTCCGTTGTTTCACCCTCTTCTGTCATTCTGTTAAGGATTTAAATCATTGGAAACCACAACTCTAGGTAGCTGTGGCAACTATTTACAGGCAAAGCCCCTTGGCTTTCCTGTTACGATCTGCTCAACAGTCAAAAATGTAAGACATTAGTTTTCCTAAATGAGGAGACCAAATCTGAAGATACACATGACATCCCAAAGAAATAAACACCAGACATTATCTGTGCCTTATATGTAAAGGAATAGGAGGGGTAAAAATAACTGTTCTCAGTGGGCTGGGAATTCTCTGCTGGAATGCAAAGGGGGAAAAAAATGTTAAAAAAGACAACTTTGATGAAACTATTTTTCTGGAGATAACTCAATTTTGACAAACACCCTCTATAGCAAGTTAGGTTTCTGGTGTAATTTGACACACAAATTTCTAAAGGTTTCACATCAACCTACAACATGCTGGGTAGCCCAGCTAGAGAGTTCAGCCTAAGCTAGGGACTCAAATACTGGTGGGCACATTCCCATAGAGCTGAGTGCCATCACCACCATGATCTATGTTTCCACATGATACAGTGAAAAGTCCCAGAAGTGCCGGAAGCAATGGAGAGCTCAAAAACTCTTTGGCTGAGCTCAGGCTGTCTTCATTCTACAGGGAAGATACACAAGACAGAGTCAAGCAGGCACTCCCTTTCATTCCTGAGAAAAGTGGTGGAAACACACTCAGCGTACCCCAAAAACTTGAGGAGGAAGAGAAAGATGAGTATTTCCCTTCTGGAGGAAAGGAATTATCTCTGTACATATTTATATTGCTCCAGTTTGAAACTATGAATATTGAAGGGCTGAGTGTGGAAAAAAGCAGTGTTCTATTCATACAGTGCCATTTTTATTCACTTTGGTAGCACAGGAAACAGGCTTTACATTTCTTTTATATATATAGCAATTGCACACTCACCACCAAGATTTTGAGTCCTTTGGAATGTGAAGTGGCAGTTTGTGTGTGGCAAGTACAGTACCCTGAGATTTCAGGATTTCTTGATTCAAAAGGCAACACAATACAGCAATCCCCTAGCCCAAGTTATGCTTAAGAGATGCATAGCAATCTCTCCATACGATGTGAGGATCTGGACACCTCTCTAGTATGTCCTTCATATTTTGTAACATAAGCAAAGCTGCGGTGCCAATTACAGCAAATATTTTTCTTCAAGCCACTAACAGCTTTCACATCTCATGCCTGTAATCTTCGGCAAACAGATCAAGGACTGTTATTCATTTTAATGCCTAAATGCATTACATTTATTCTTGTTATAATATTTTCTGTTACCACAGAAGATGTTTGGCTCCTAAAGAAAAAGAAGGAATTGTGTTAAAAGTCCAAGTTCTTCCTTGAAACACAAACATTTTTCATGGTTTTAATGGAAGATATGCACTGGAATCCCAGGGCACTATCTGGCGCTAAAGTCTTCCATCTATATTTGAATTTTTCACCATGTTTTTTCATAATATATTATTAAACATGTTTCCATCTCAGCAGTTGAATTTTGGGGCCCTGTTGCATCTGAGAGGGAAGTGCAAAGCAGCTGGGGACTAACTAAAGGAGAAGCAGAAAGCTGATCGAAACGTTCAGATGCTAGATGATGCCTTTCTCTTCCATCTTCCTCATATTTAAAAAAGCACATTGCAGTGCTCCTTCAGACTTCCAGCTGGCCCAGTAGAAGCAGCTGGCCCAATGCAGAATAGCTTCAATGCTGTTCCCAGTTACCCTAAAGTGGTCTTTGGTCCCTAACTGGCCACAGATTGAGCACAGCCTCATTCTGAAACTCTGGGGCTGCAGAAAAAGTGGCGAATGTGGAACAATTGAGGATGAAGCCCAGCAGCTCCTGGCAGCTGAAAGGCCTGGGAGAATATGGTTTTATTGTTCTGCAGACTGGAAACCAGTTTCTTGTTCGTGAGCACTGCCTGACACTTTGCTCTGAGATCAGTCCTGTTGTCATCAGCATAGTGGTTCACAGAATGTTACAGTGGTCCTCCAGTCTTTGATACACCACCTGTAACTGCTGAATGGAATGCATACAAGCACTTTTTTGATGAATTAGCCAGAATGCAGTATATAGTGCCTGCCAGTTTTATGCAGCTGGGGGAAAGCTGACAATGCCTGGTCTGGCATGAAGCCCATAGAAAAACATTAGCCCAGCAGCACACTTAGAACAAATCTGAACCAGAAAGGTGAGTCCATAGCAGAGCATGCAAATATCAACTAACTGCAAAGGGTTTGATCCAGTTCAATAAGCCCTAAGGTAGAGTTAAGACTTTTGATGATACTTAAGAAGTATTTAAAAAAAAAAAAAAAAACAAATCCCATCTCCTTGCTTACCTTTTCTTCCTCTCACGTCAGTGCAAAGGTGTGTTTATAAGATTAATAGGACAGAGATACACTCTGAGCTAGGACTAACTCAGTAAAATAATGATTAGTTTTATCTTGGATTAATTCTAAGTTTGAAGAAAAAAAGTTCTTACAATCTGACTTCCCCACATCCGTATGAGTGGCCTAAATTTTCTACAGCTATCCTTGCCGACATAGCTAGCATTCCCCCCTCACCAGCTTTGCATTCAGATATTGCAATCTGCAGGAGAACAGGAATGATTTTTAAACTCCTGCTTCACTCTCAGACCTGTATTGTAATCATAGTTTTGTCATCAAACACAATCAATGACTTTTTCCCAGGTAGGCTACTTCAGATAACCCCTCATGAAACAAATTGCAGCACTGCATCTAGTTGAGCTCCACTTTTACTTCCTTCTCCTTTCCCTCTGCTTTGCATAAGAAGTTTCTATAATAATTCAGCTAGTAACACTCCTCATGTTTTATTTGGTGTGATTAGTGAATATAGGGGCATTTGATGAACACTCTTGTCTGCAGAAATGGGGAAATACAAATCCTGTTAACAGAAAGCATTTACTACAAGAAACACTGTCGTGTTTTAATACCACACACCATTTCCCAACTCTAAATGTGTCTGTTAAATAGAAGTGAAAAGTTGTTTTGCTGCTGCAGCACACAGCTTCATAAATGCTTTTAATAATTTCTTAGGTTGTTTGTTGAGTTTTTTTAACTCCTTTTGCCAGTGGCATATATTAGAGTAATAATGCATTTTGCTCCTATACTAGATTATTATAATAATCAAGACCATCAGCATTTCCCAGTATCTTTTTGTATTGCTCATGATGTCATTATCATAGGCTTTCCATTAGCTTTTCTTTGCTCATCTAAAGAAAGCATGCCTGTGGTAAAGGAAATGACTAGAAAAATACTTCCAGAGTACCAGTCTCTTGGTAAATAATATTCAGCTATCAATAACACTTAGCCAAGTCTTTTCAGTTGTCTATGGCATATTTCCTTTCTCATCACAAAACCAGAAAGTAAGTAGTTAATTCTTAGTTAATTAATATGCTGTATAGTAAAAGGTGTAAAATATTTACATGTAAATACACTAAATGCAGTGACTGCGTGACCTATCACCACTATTTCATTCAGAATTGTAGCTATAGAGGCTGTGGGCTTAATCAGATCAAGATCACAGACAGAATGTTTTGCCATTCAGGCATGGACTTTAGTCATGCATCTTAAGTCTCCTGTAGGGAGCAAGATTCCTTGACATGATTATTCCCTACTCCATGGGCATGTGTGCTATGGGATGTGATTGCCTTAGTGAAAAAGGAAGTCTTTAAATGAGCATCTTGAAACTTTCTGGAAAAAAAAGTAACTTAAAAGTGAAAGTATATTGCTCACAATGATGATTCCTCATATCACAGAAAGCTGGAGGATGGGGAAAATACAGTAGCATGGCTTTTGCTTGCACCAAAGCTAGTGCAAACTACTGAATAGAGATAATATTTCTAAAGTTGAGGATGAGAGAAATGAAGATTAAGGTCCATCTTTTCCCCCTCATTTTGTTACCTGTTAAACAGTTCTTACCTATATACATATACATGTGTTATCCTTAGCACTTAGAAGTACATAAAACATGTAATGCATTTCAGCTTCTTGTAAGAGGGGTAACCAATAACCATTAAAACACAGTAACCAGTGCTTTATCATCAATGTTAGCTTTTCTAAAAATAAATACTTTATATGCTTTTTTCTAAGCTATTTTTTCATATTTTAAAGTGAGACAGAAAACAGTTACCTCTGACAAGATACATTTGAGGGCAACAAACAAGATGGGCTAAGAGCACTGGCACAGCTACTGTGGCTCAATATGTATAAAAAAATCTTAATTCCTCAGGTTTATCAGTACCAGAGTTCCCATGAGGACCATCAGTTCTGGTGAGAGTCTGGGGTTTTCAGATGTTTGTTTAAGCATGCAGAAATAAATGGAAGAGTAGTTAACAACACTAAGACTAAAACAGGGTATTTGAATGACACATGACAATTTATTTCAGAGGTATCTTTACAGTAATCAAGACCATTGGCACATCCCAGTTTCATTTCCAATTTCAGGAGAGCATACTAGGGAGAATCTTTGCAGAAATGTGGTCTAAGAGCCTTTAATTTTATCTTCCAAGTAAGAGAAGGCTACACGACTAGAGAGTGAGACACGCTCTTTTACTCTAAGCAGCTTACTCTTTGCAGGCCTCTCTCATAGATGTTAAACACCAACATTTTTGATTGTTATTGCCCTCTCATTCCAGCCCAAACAAGCAAGAAGCAAAGAGAAGTTACTCCCATGTTCTTGAAATTCTTGCAGAGAAATCCCAAGAAGCAACATAAACAGGATACATAGGTAGCGACGGAGAAACTTTTCCTCTCCTGGGCCACATAGCAACACCCCTCACTGACGGCATTTTCCTTGGATGGAAAATAGAAACCTGCTTGTCTCCTCTGTCCTTACATTTAAACCCTGGGGTCTAAGCCTGCTGCCATAACTCCAAGTTAGAGGTGGCACAGCCCTTTCACTCTAGCTAAAAGGCAACTACTTCTTCCACCAACAGCATCTGCATATTCCCAATCAGGGAATGCTTTAATAAGCAGCAGCGTCTGAGAAAGGTGGGCTGAAGAGTCCTAATTAAGCAGCAACTGACATATCACTTTTCAAACTAAACATCCAACTAGGATGCTCAATCTAGCACACAAGGTTTGTAAACAACTGAACAGAGCACTCTATAGAGCAGCCCCATGCACTTCCACCACGTAATGCTGCAAAGGCTCCCTTTGCACTTGTAACAAATGATCTAATGGTTCTCAGGAGGAGGAAATGAGGCTGATTTGTAGCTCTCTTCAAGAGGCTAACTCATTTAAGCAAGACTTCTTAATTGCCTGCTATTAGTTATTTAATGCATAAGAAAGTGTTTTTTAAAAAAAATCCTTTGGACTAGATCCCTAAAAGGTATTTAGGTATCTAAGCAGGCAGCTAGGCAGAATTTAGCAGCAATTACAAACAGTGATACTAAAAACCTCTGCTGTGCTGCTGCCCAGCTCTGAAGGCTCTTAAATCTAAGTAGGTACCTATTTCCATTTTAAAGTTCTCCAGGTGCCTAAGCATTCAGCTTCTGCACATGCCAAGAAACACTTCATTCTTGATAGTGCTTGGAAAGCTTGTGCTGGCTCAATGCTTAGCCTCTCAAGAGCCAGGAGAAAACTAACAGGCTTCAGCCACGATGAGCTTTTGTTTTGTGCAAAGAAACATCTGAAAACCCACCTGTATCTCCTGAATGGGTTATAAATCAAGTTAGCATAATTATAATGTGGCAAGCAAACAGGGCCGCTCAAAGACATGTCACAGATCCAGCAGTTACATGATGGGAAGCAATGCAACAGAGAGGCCATCCTAATGCTCTCAGAAACACTCAAAACTGCAATTACAAAGGGCAAATGAGCTTGGTACCTCACCTAGGGCAAGAAATATGCTTTTTTTAGAACGCCACATCTTCTCCCTTCAGACAAAAGTGTGAAAATCAGTCCTTTAAGTTGGACACAAATCAGATGAATGTTTGAAGCTGCGGTGTCTGAAGGCAGACAAGCAGCCCCTGTAGCCTTGCCCCACTTAGTCTCCTGCCCAGAACAAGGAAGAAGAGACCAGAAATGAACATGGGAGCATTTAATCTACTCTACTCACAAATCTCATCAGTTTTTTTTTACATAGATCACTTGAAAAATCTTGCTTTCCCAAAGAAAGCTATTTGAGCCATGCAACTTAGGTATCACCCTTTTGAAAGTTTGTTGTTCTCTTTTGCTGCATACTCTCATTCTCTCATTGATATCTGCTTGAGAGGGATAGGGCTCTCTCAGGAGAGCATTTGGGACTGAGCTATATTCCACATACAACATCTAATAAGATTTATTGCCATATTTTATTAGTTTGCTGTGAATTCAGGTAGTGCACTAATGGAACAAGGAGATAGACCCTTGACTTGATAAACACAGAGTCAGAAGAAAAAAGGCTTATGTAAAAGCCCATAAAAACAAGACAATTCAGAAACCAGGCAGTTTCTCTATTCTTCATTCCTTCCATTTTTGCCTCAGGATGGACAGACATCAAACTGCCAGATCTCTTAAGTGCCTTATTGCATTTTGTAAAGTTTGCACATAATGGAGAAAATGGCAAAGATGAAATGGTACTGTTAACTTTCTGTTTGTCTTCTGACACTTTAAGTCATTTCACATGACAATGCACTCCTGGGAGATCTGAATACTTTTTAAGCTAATGCTGAAAAAACAGGTTTCTTAGGCATACTGCAATATTTATAAAGGTAATTGTTTTTGGTTTTGTTTTTGTTTTTTTTCCCCGAATAGCATCTATATAGCAAAACAGTATTGAAATAGTTCTTAAGGTCCAGAAGTAGTTTTGCCTGTGTTTCACTTGCTGTCATGGTCAGTGCCTGGAGGTCACTCTAGGATATTGAAAAGACTGCCTAATGCTCGGTACTGAAAACTAGTGGGAAACAAAGCCTGTTTGACATGAGGTTTCTGCTTTTGCAGAGGAAGAGTAGGGCTCCCAGAGCGCAAAGGTGCAAAAGTGACACAAATCTCTACAGAAGACAGAACTTTCTGCAGATAAAAAGGGCATAGCATCTCTCAGAGTCCTTTCACACTTCAGTATTGCTTTTAACAGATATATAGGTAAGAAATTGCTTTTCCTAAAACATATACAGTGACATTACTATTTTAGTAATTAAACCAACTCTTTCTTTTCACAGCTGCACCTCTCTGAAGAGAATGCAAACATTGCCATACACAGCTGGAAGGTTCTTGGATATTACAGTAGTTTTTTTCTATTGCTATATACAAAGATTAGAATTGGTGTGATATGGATACTTGTATTAACCATGCCATAACCATCATTTTTTTGCTGTGCAAAAGAGAATAATGTTGTTATATTCATTCATGGCATTCCTTCTCAAAAGAAAAGAAAGGAAAGCTTCATGCATTTTAAGTTAGTCAAATCAGAAAGTTAAGCCATTGCATGCAGTTAAGTGCCAACACACACCAACACCTCATTCACCAATTGTTTCACTATTTATTATGCTTTTGAATTTTCTAAATGACAGATTGAGTATAGTTTCGTTAACTTTCTGTATTTAAAGCAGCCCTAAAAGGCTGTTAGAATTAAAACTTGTTGAGAACACAAAGTGGTTTTCATACAGAATTGCTGAGTTGGTTACCCTGAAGGTACTTGCCAGAGGTATTCCATTTTGGTGGAACTTCTTTGCTGTAACAAGCATTCAAAACACATCAAAAGAAGAAAATGCCAAATTGCAAGCATCAACTTTGGAAGGAAGTCAATGGTTGGGAATGCTGTTCTACTCATTCTGCAAAGCATTAGGGACAACACAGCTCACTGAGTAATTAACTAACCTGATATTGGTACTTGAAGGAGAAAAAGAGCATACACAGCAGAACGCTTAGTGCTCAGAGGCCATCAAAGCAAGACTTGCAGCCACTTTCTACTTACAGGGTTGCCATGGTCCTTATGTTAAACATCTGAAGCAAATGATCATTGTGTTGGCTGGGATTCAGAGACATGGATTTATCAGTTACTCACTTCACACATGACATTTTCAAATGGAGTTTGTGATTTGTTTCTTGTTCTCTGACCTGTGATTACTTCCATGGGTTACAGTAGTCAAGATGATGAAGGACCTGGAATACTGTCTGAATTACTCTTCATAAATAAAATTGATAAGAAAACCTGTTTGTTAATCATGCTAATTCAAGAGTTAATCTCTCTTTTTCACAGTGTTCCTATTTTTAAACATAATTCAGGTACACTGTGCTACTGCATATGCCAGTTGTACATCTCCTAGGCAGCAAAATCTATTGTGCACAAGTAAGAGGATTCATTTAAGTCTCTCAGGAGTCTTCTGGTGAAATGTCTGCCAAAGCAAATGGAGAGGGGTTGCAGAACTGTGCCATTAATTCATTTATGTGGTTTAGATCTCTCAGACAGTGATCAATAATTCTTCTCCAAAACTTCCACTTGTTCTCTGGTGGTAAATTTATCATCAGGGAACCAAACAAAGTCCTGATTTTGAACTTGAAGAAAACACCATGAGCCTCATCAGGTTGTAGGTAAGAACCTGAAAAAAGAAAAGTGAGAATACATCTCCAGCTAAAATGATCGACTTAGTATGGGAAGCAATCCATCAGAGAAACTCTCTTGCAGGCTTCAAGGATTTGCAAATAAGCCTTTCTCATTTTCGAAAAATTTAATCACATTTATAAGTTTGGACACTGCCAATGTATCTTTTCAAAAGCCGCTGAGAGTTTGCTGCTGTAATATTGAGCTGTGTCCACTAGATGGACGTCATTTTCAAGAAGTTGAAAGTTTTGCAGCTGTCGGGGCTCGGGGGCAACTGCATACAATCCATTTTCTTTTCCGTTTAAACAGAATTGAGTAGTGATTGCCCTATATAATCATCTCTGCTGATGACCTGCTAAGCCTATTCCCAAATTGCCATTGTCTTAGCAAATATCAGCATTCATTGTGACTGTTTCTTGAAAGTTGCCCAGGAGAAAAACCTGGTGGTTATTTTCTTCATTTTAATAGCCTGGTTATAGTAAGGCACTAATTTTGGTCTATTGCAATCAAAAGTCATGAATCGATTTTCCCTTAAAATCGTAACTTGAAAACAACTTTTAAAACATTGACTTGAAGAATGAGCCCATTCGGATTTCCTATTAGACTCTGGGCTTCTGAGCTTTTAGGTTCATTCTGATTTTTCTCTGCCTTGGGTTTTATTTGGTTTGAATTGCTTGGAAAACATAATTCTCATGTTTTCTCAGTAACTGTGAGAACAAAATTTGGTTGGCATTTTACATTAAAGGTAAGGAATGTAAAAAATAATCACATGAATCAGAACAGATATATGTAAACTCATCACATTTTGTGTGGTTTGCAACAAAAATAAGTTTTGGCAAAATTGAAGGGAAAAAAAAATCCCTTTTCTTACTGGTTTGGACTTACATTTGGCATTATACATTTAGGCACTTTCATAAACACATGGTTCTGCTTGAAATCCTACATATTTTTAAATGAAAGCTTGAGCTACAAAAGCCACTTTTGAACAACCTGCAAAAAAAGCCTAGCTGCTTCTGGATCTGAATGCCACCTTGCTTCCAAAACAGAACTAAACTTGTCAATGGATTTCTCCAAGATACGCTGGAACATACTGAACCTCTGAAAGAGGAAGTTTGCAACAGCAGCGTGGAAAGGCAGGGCAGGCTCAAAGCAGTATAGCAACCTGAAGAAAACTGCTAGATCAGAGCTATGATAAGTTCAGTTCACAGGATCATCCAGCAGTTTCTTACACTACTACTACTTTCACTGTAAGAATTATGTTCTGGTTTAAATCAACTTAGCTATTGGTTTAGCCAGAGTACACAAGATTTTGTCAATCAAAGATTTGGCTCATGGTATGAGCCATCACTGTGTACGGATTAGTTCAACATCTTGTTAATTAAGACTATGGAACATTATTTACTTAGAGAAGCTATTGTTTCTACCAAGGTAGTCTGGTGCTAGCCAACCAGGTAACCTCTGGTTCCTTAACCTCCTGTTCCTGAATCTGTAGTGACGCCAGCAAGCCAGGGAAGGAAGGTAAAGCCTGAAGGGAAACGTGTTGGTTTTGAGGGACAGGAGATGGAATTAAGAGCACAGTGGAGAGAGCTATATGAGGGTGTTAGATGGGAGAAAACAGGAAAGAGTGTAATGGGAAAGGTAAAGGACAGGGCACAGACCTGCATACACAAACTTCATTATCCGAGGATCCAAGAATCATTATCCATGATCCAGGGATCATGGAACAGTTCATTAGTGAGCCAATCAAAAAACAAGACAAAGTGAAGTCAGCTTTAATAAAAAGCCGTGTATGTAGCATGCAGAGGAAATATAGATATAGTGCATGCAAATTAATATTTCTAGATGACTGCCATACAAACTGGTGCTTAAATCAATATGCTTCTGAAAAACCAACATACATACATTAAAAAATGAATCAACCTCTAGGCTGCAAAATTTTAATAAAAATAGATCTTAATAGATGCTTCCAAAACCTTTGAAATTTAATTGCTTTTATATATCTTTGATGAAAAATATTTTAATTTTAATTGCATCAGCAGTTTTGTATTATTCTTCAAAGTAAATCTTTCATAACTCTGCTAGCCATGAATAATTTTGTTTCTCAAATGAAAAATCAAAACCTGGACTATTCAAACTGGGTAATATGACTACTGCTTCTCAAGGGAAATAAAAAAACTGCTTCTGACTGTAGTTATACTGAATGATGCCTTTTTGTGCTTGGTGTGAGGAAGTTGCTCATCATGGGAGAAGGAATTTAGATAGTGACCCTAACCCATCTAGTTCAGTAGAGCTGTGGAGTAATTGACACCAATTCCTCAGGCATCACATCAACAATCTCCTAAGTCCAACCTGCTTTTTTTCTAGGAGCACAGGAACTACAGAGAGGGAAGCCAGTAAAATAACCCTTTCTGAAAAGCTACAGGAAACACCTGAAAACTGCCTGATTTTAGTCTTGATGGGACAGCTTGTGTTACAGGAGGAGCCAGACTACAAGAACAAGGCTATGTTTTCTTGGACATGGGTAGATAAAGCCATTTCAAGTGAAGTAGGTTTGATTTCCCTAAAAAACCCATCAAATGTTACGACAAAACAGTCCCTTAAAGTAGAAGTACAAAACTGTAATTTTTATTTTACTTTATAAGAAAATTACATTTTATTTAAATAGAGATGCTTTTATTGTCATGCTGGTATTAAATCAGTTCTTAGTAAGATTCATATAAGTTGAAAGAAAGCCTACTGAGGATGAGAGCAGGTGCTGAAGAAAATCTCTTATCTGATTAAAAGTGAGTAATATGGATGTGCCAAGTTGCTGGGGAGTGTTTGCCACAGGATTGTCAGTGATACAGATATCAATCAGAGGTACAGCAGAGAAATACACAGTGATGACTTACTGATAGAAAGCCAGGGTAAAATATCAAGTGTCTGCTAGGCATCTGTAACATAGATTTATAAGTACAAAATGAAATGCAAACTACCCAAGATAGCTAAATTTTATTCAATCATGCCTTCTGACTATCTACTTTTCTTTTAAGCATATTAATCTATCATATTCTTATTCATTCTGTAACTTGAAGTAAGGTTTCCTCTGAATGATGATTTCATTAGGATTTGTTCTGCCAGATAGCAATGCCTCCAGAGTTATGTACTACATTAATTCTGTCATATCTTCTGGTTTTATTTCACACAAATTATGAAAAAAATCTATGTGCTGATAAAGAGAGAATGCTATGATTGTGTATTTCTTATAATTTAGATGAAAATTCACCCTTCAAAATAAAACACAGGTCACAATATAGGATTGCTTCCCATGCTAACTGAATGAGACTGTAGATTATTATAAAATTATTACAAAAGACAATAATTACATTCTTTGGAGTTGAAGTCAAATGAGCCATCACTACCTTTAGGAGCTTCTGGAAAAGTCAAAACTTTCAAAATACCCTTTGATGCAAGCTCTACATGCTCCTTATCACAATCCAGTAATTCTTTCAGTTGTATTAAGCTGCTCTAGCAGGTTTGTGTGGCCAGGCTTTGGTAGTGGTGGAGCTACAGGGGTGGATTCTTTAAAAGAAGCTGCTATAAGCTTCCCCTGTATCTGATAGAGCCAGTGCCAGTCAGCTCTAAGGTGGACACACCACTGATCAAGGTCGAGCCAATTAGCGATGGAGGTAACGCCACTGTGATTAACATATTGGAGAAGGAGAAGAGGTTGCTGCGCAGATGCTAAACTGCAACAACAGCAGCAGCAGCAGCAGAAGGGAGTGAGAATGTGAGAATATCTCACATTCTGGAGACATTCAAAGTCAGCAAAGGGGAAGGAGATGCCCAGGCACTGGAGGAGAGATTCCCCTGCAGCCTGTGATGAAGACCATGGTGATGCAGGTTGTCTCCCTGCAGCCCATGGAGGACCATGGTGGAGCAGAGATCCACTTCCAGCCCAAGGAGGACCCAATGCCAGAGTGGATGAGTGCCCTAACGTGTCTGTGACTTCATGGGAAACCCACATTGGACTAAGTTCCTGGCAGGATCTGCAAACCCATGGAGACAGAGGAGGCCACGTCAGAGCAGGTCTACTGCCAGGACTTGTTACCCCATGACTCATGCTGAACCAGTTTGTTCTAAAAAGACTGTTTTCCCTGTGGATGAGTTCCATGCTGGAGCAGTTTGTGAAGAACTGTAGCCCATGGGAAGGACGATGCCGAGGAAGTTCATGGAGGACTGTCTCCCGTGGGAGAGACCCTACAGTGTAGCAGTGGGAAGTGTGAGGATGCCTCCCCCTGAGAACAAGCAGCGGCAAAGTCCATCTGTAATGAAGTGACTGTAACAGCCATTACCTGTCCCACTGTGCCACCTGGAGGGGAAGGTGTTTTAAGATTCTTTTTTTTTTTCTCATTTCCCTACTCAGTTTTGACCGATTGTTAATAAATGAAACCAATTCTCCCCAAGCTGAGCCTGTCTTGTCCATGATGGTATTTGCTGAATGATCTCTCTGTCCTTATCTCGACTGAGGTATCCTTTGTTATATTTATCTCTTCCCTACCCAGTTTAGGAGAGAGTGACAGAGTGACTTGGTAGGCATCTGGCTTCTAGCCAGGGTTAAACCACCACAGCTGATCTCTCAATAAGGCTAAAAATATGAGAGAAAATTCATGATAAATCATATAGTCACTGGAAAGCTAAGTAATAGTAACAAATTTGGTTTATCTGCGCTGGTGCAGAGTTCTCTGACTTGAAAAGGAAATGGAAGGAGATACACTCACTATAAAGACTACATGCTCAAAGCAGGTGGGAACGTTTGTGTTGCCCCAGCATGAAAAGGCACTCACTGTCCAAAAATAAAAGTGAATTAGACCCTACAAGCATCTCTAATCCAGCAAAGTTATTCTGCCAGTTCAGTTAGAGCAAGAGTATCATGTTAGTTTTCAAGTAAGGACCCTTTGGACCTTGTCAACAGAAGCTGTTGAAAGGAATGTGATGAATTAGCCTATTCCTTCGCACGCTACAGCCTTTCCCCCATCAAAGGAGTCTGGGGAAAAAGGTATAATATGAGATGGAGCAGAACGGGCAATTCGTCATGTTTCTCACTCATTTTAGGCTTCCACCAGCATAATCTGCTGTCATATATGTCCTCCAGAGAATAGAGTCCTGGCCACCTAGCTAAAGCAGCAGCCATCAGTATACTACAGTGATGAGCTAAACCCATCTGTTTGGAAAAAAAAACAAATGATGTTTCACACTCTTATATCAACTCTATATAGAAAAAAAAGATTGGTCTTATTATGAAGAAAAAAAGAGCTTGTTTTAGAATTATTATCTATGGTGTATTAGCCTCAATTTGAAATAGGAAACAGAGATGATGGAATAACTAAAAGTTTATTGAAAACAGATAAAGAGTTTGTAGTTTGCCTAGCCGTAGCCAGGTTAGCATAGGTACTCCTAACCCAGGGCTGTGGTAAATATTAATTATTATCTTTTCAGCTCTGCTAGTACAAAATGTTGATTTTGTTCTAAGCATACAACATACTGAGACAATACACACATGTGACTGCATCGCATGCCCTACAACTAGCTGTTCCCAATCTCTGCATCATTCCCAGATGACTAATAGATTCAATTCAAACTCAAATTCAGTCTCCGAGTGTATGACACAGTTGGTTCAATGAGCAGGACTCTGTTGATGATGCAGCAGAAGATTTTGACCATGTAATATACGGAAGACCTTCAAATATTAAAAATGTGAAGATATAGTGGGCTGTAGAAGTTCGTTTTGATTTTGGGCCATGAAGTCTGCAGAGTCAGTTTCACCCTGGTACGTTGCTTCTGCTTATGTATTGGTATGAAGTAGGACCCTGTAATTTGGGAAGAACAGAATAGCTTCATGCCAACATACACTAGCAAAGCGATTCAAGACCCTGCATGCAGAAAGCCTCTGAAGGTTTTACTGTGAACACCTTACTTGCTTCAACACTGCAGAAACAGGCCTCTGCTAGTTGGTTTTATTGTATTCTGTCACAAGCTTTTCTGCTAGCTAAGAGCAGCTGTTTGATCCTTCTTCTCATCTGTGAATCTGGGGTGCTTAAGAGAAAGCAGTGTGTAGTACGGCTGATCAAATAGAGTAGGTGAAAAAATCACCTAGGAAATTGTCATTTAATTGTTTCCTCACACTTGCAGAAACAGAACTTTTGAGCCTCTTACATTTTTCATATTCTCTGACAAAATAAGGTAAGACAATACTACTGATTTATAATAAATTCAAATTAGCATCCAACATATCCTATCATTTTTTTAGACTATTACACTGTTCAGTGAGTACAAAATGAAAAACAAATGGTCTATGGAACAATCAGACATCTCCTTAATAAAATTATTGCATGAAGCTTCACTGACCAAGACTTGATAGGAAAAAAACCTATCAAAAGCTTCTTAAGTCCTCCAGTGGAGACCAGTCAGCAACTACATATATTTCCCAGCAGAATTTTTTTTACTGGTGGATAGGTGTTTTAGAGGTTGACATTAGTATTTGTTTTAGTGAGGCAGACGTAGAGAAAGGAAAATACCCTGTAAGGAGAAATGTGACACTGACTAACTTTTACTCTTTTACTCTTTACTACAGTCACATGAAAACAGCAGGTTAAAGTCATTAGCATACGTTGGTACAGATGAGCATGCTAATGATAAATGACAGTTAAAGAGTGAGAGTGAAAAACCCAATGACCAATACAAAGCAAAAGAGGTCAGGGAGTGCTCAGGTAAGTTGTGACTGTGCCAAATCCTCCCAGGCAGTCTGAAGATGGCCAAAGCAAATAGGAAGCATCAAAGCTGATGGATCCTATTCATGATGATGAGAGAATTTATTGTGAAGCCCCGACACATTGACCCTTGCAATGAGTATCAGGTGAAGATCTTTGTCCTACAGCATTCAGAACCAGAAGTACTCCACTTAAGTAGGTTCAGGAGTGTGAGATTTGAGGAGATGGTTGTTTAGATCTGAAGGAATGGCAGAGCTACAGCCTTCTTTTTACAATATATGACAAGGCAGCACTAAAGCTAGGTAACTAAACTGATGACAGACACAATGTGAGTCCACGTTAATTACTGTTCACTGTGGTTTAGATTATTGTCCAAACCAAAACACTAGTCTTAATCAAAATAAGAATATAAATGTCAGTGTTGATCCCTTTAAATCATTCCTCAGGATCAAAAAAAGCCTTCTATGTAAAAAGATTGGAGATTTTAAGTTCAGTCATTTCTAAGAGAGTGAAACAAGTAGTCATGCTGTGGTACCCCTGTAATGTGGTAGAAAATAATATTCTGCTAAATGCAAGTGAATTGTGGAAGAGCCCTCATCTCACAGTCCACTAAAAAAAGCCTAAATTTGCAGAACTTCAGAGGAAAATTTTTGAAAAGTTTAAAATTTGTAATGAATTTACCTTTGATGAGATTCTTTACACAGCTCCAGTATGAGACTTGATGTTTGAGCTCACAATCTTGACTCACTTCAGAGGAGAGGAGAAATGGGTGCTTATAGGATACAGCTTTTCCTATCTCATGGTAAGTGGCTGAAATAGATCAGATGCAATTGAATACTGCTGGGATAGAAAGCTACAGTTATGAATAGAAAATACCAAACTTCTGTTAATTTCAAAAGAAACCTTCCTTCATTCAAAGTTCTCAACCTTAGCCCGGGTGGAAGAAAGCCTCAAACTTTGCACTTAATATAGCATTTCTTTAAGAACAAAAAAAAAAAAAAAGACACTAAATTGCTGCAGGTCTACAAATTGCTGCATTAAGTCTACTATACACAACCCACACACAGTAATATAAGGGTAATGTAAAAACATGCATTACGGATGAAGAAGAATATTAGTTCCATCTCTTCCCCTATGAAAGGATGAGCTGAGAGCTGATGGTGGGTGAGTACTGCTAGCAAAGCAAACACTTCACTATCTGTGGGTGAACACTTCATGCATGCTCTTTATTATAAAGCCCACAGAAAACTTAAAGCTGCTTTTCTGAAAGAGCTGTTGTATAACTCTGACATCTCAAGTTTTCAGTCACTGCCCTGTTTGAACTGGTTATGGAACACATCAAATCCACAAGGCTCCACTTCAGCTGTTTACAAACCTACCCTACACTCTTCCACCATTGCAGCTTTGTTGACAGGCTCCAGCACAGCACTGGGGCTGAAGGCTTAAGCCTGGCTTTTTTACATGAGAACAACTAGGGACTGCAGCAGGAAGGAACCCTTGTTTTAAGGTGCAGCGTGTTCTCAAAGGTCTGGCAGAATCAAGACTGTTGCCTTCAGAAGTTTAATCTGCTACACTAACTTTGGATCTAGACAAGCAAGCTCTTGTGACTATAAAAAAGACCTTTTATTCCCCATATATGTAAATCCATGTGTGCCTATAGCTATAAAACTGATGTAACTTCCATATATGCTTGGAACCATGCACCATACTTTCTTCTGTTTGTCTTTCATTATTATTATAGTCAGGAATCAGACATGTCGTGTCAATGGTATTAATAAAAAATACAAATGAATTAATTAAACCAAATCATTAGTTTTGTTTCTGTTCACAGTTCATAAATCATAGAATCATAGAATGGTAAGGGTTGGAAGGGACCTTTAGAGATCATCTAGTCCAATCCCCCTGCTAAAGCACGTCCACCTAGATCAGGTTGCATAGGAATGTGTCTGACAGGTTTTGAAAACCTCCAGCTGCTCAGGGAGGTTGTGGACTCTCCTTCTCTGGAGGAGTCAGCAGACAATTTCTTAAACTCTTATCAGTACAACAAATATAAGAAAGGGACCTGGATACCTACACTATTACTGCTTTCTCTAATACACGTTGAATGCTGAGCAGATGATCAAAGAGATAAACATGGAAGCAAGCAAGCAATCTCTGCCACACACATCCTGCTGCAGGCACTGCCATTCTAGTTCAATCAAGAGCCTGTTACTGCTTATAACAGCAAAGAAGAGGTAAGTGTCTCCAACACTTCAAAACCATTATGAGTGAGGACAGAGCCATGAGCACTGTAGCTGCAAGACGAGTAGATTGGTAGGCCAACATAGTCAGTAGGAAACTCATGAAAATGGCAGTGCTTCCAGTTAAGATTAATCATGGAAGTCATTATCAGGACATCTAGTGCAGAAACAGCAGCACAAATACAGCACCACTGTTCCATTATTTGGTCCAGCAAATATATGTGACTGTAGGAAAAAAAAAGGGAAAAAAAGATAGAAACCATGGTTTGCAGAATAGTTCCAGGGAAATACTTTCAGATTCATCCTTTTGGCTAACTTTCTGAAAATGATCTGTAAATTATAATTTTGGTTGTCTGTAAGACACCATAAAGCATAAAACTGGTACCCATGAAGGATAATACAAAGATTCTTAGCCCCCACAAAGGAGGAACAACATATAAAACCTTTTTACATCAGACTTCACTAATCTTTACACAATAAGAAACTTTGTTTAGAGAAGCAAACTTTTTTAATTCTAAAAAAGTAATACTTGTGAACAGCTGCCAACATATAATCATCTCATTAACTAAGAATTACACTAGTGGTAATACAAACAGGAAATAATGCAAATAATTGCATAGAAATGTATGAGCATATGGATAATATTATGCTTTGCACAGCAGTCATAGACACTTGAACCTGAGACTGCATCTACCCTGAACAGAAAGGGTTGAATGCAGCTCAAGTAACTCTGCTCAAACTGACTTAAGAAGGACAGGTGCCAACAGTTGTATAGCTACAGTCTCAGCATAGACTGATGGAATGGATAGGTACCAAACCTCTTGGCATTCATATTCTGTGCAGTTGCAACTACTTTCTTAGATGGACTCAAGCAGCTAGTTTGAACCTAATTTGGGAAAAGCTACATGAGCAGCAGTATCATCATGAAAGCAACAGAGTCCCACTATGAGTGATGCCTGGTACTGCCCTACTGATTAGTCTCCTGTGCTGGGTAAGAGGAGACTTGGAATGAAATCAAATTGCTGACTTGGAGCTTACAAGCACCAAAACCACATTACATTTGTGGATGAGGCCATGAAGCTGAATTAAAATTTACCTGCAAAACTAAAAATGTTTATAGCTTCCAATGAAGTTCAAAAGTTTATGATTAGCTAACCACCTCATCTGTGCAACTCTATTGGACCTGACTCTGTCTTTGTTCTGTCTGTTTCGAACAATGGAGTTATGCTGGTGCAAAGTTAGAGAAAAGTCAGAATCAGGTGCTTCTTACTGCAGTATCCACATGCTGATAGAATGTTATGAAACCACAATACCATTCCAAAATGGTATACAGCACATCTCTCAGTATTTAAAATACATTCTACAATAGGCTAATCATTGATAAAAGCCTCTAAGATGTTGCTGTTTTTACCTGTAGAAAAGCTACTAAGAAGAATAACAATTCTGTCATCTAGATTCTTGGGTGATGTGAAGTATGTGCAGGTTGCTGTGCTTTTATTACCTAAGCACTAATGGCAATTTCAGAAAAATGAATTCAGGCAAAGTGGCACATAATAGGACATCAGTTATAAGAATAATAAGTCATGGTAAAAGTCAAGCAAGTGAGTAACATTGACAGGAATATAACCAACCAGCTGGCCATGATTTTAAAGAAATTAGCTAATACACTTACTGCATGAAAAAGTAGAAGATATCCAAGGATTGGAGTGGAAAAAATAGCACTTAAATCCTCAAGATCAAAGTCTGTCACATGTTATCCCTCTCAGCTTTACAGAATCCAAGAAATGCAAAGAAGCTTCTGAAAAAGTCAACCAGAACATCAGTTGCAGATTGACAATTAACTCAGGAATCTTGCCTTACTGTGGTGTGCGTGTGCCTTATCTCTCCAATGACAGCGACATGGGTTGCCTGTTTGTGAGAAGAGTGTGCAAGAGTCTACCTTGCTCAACATGCCATATAGCATTTTCATATAGCTAATCAGCTAATCAATGATAATGTAATCATAACAAAACATTCCCTGAAAGAAATGAAGGCTTCCTCACAATGTGACTTTGAAGTCAGTCAACAGAATTCCTCCTCAAAATACAACTCTGCTGCTAGGTATCTATAGCGGAAAGAAGTGCTAAATTCACTCTATCTTTACTATATAAGCATGGTTTTATTTTTGGCTTTGGGACATTCAATTAAATATTTCTTAATCCTTTCACAACTAATTTTCCCAATGCCTAAGAACTCAGCTGTCCTTTGGGAACACAACAACATAGCTGCCTTTTTATATGGGAAGAAGTACAAAGTAACCATTGCCTCTCATATAGCCCTCTATGGACTGGCTTCTGCAAACACAGGGCCACTCAGGGCCTTAAATCAAGGCCTAAGAGTCCTTAAGTGGACTCTTTCATTAAATATGCCCATGTCTAACATTCAGACGCAGCAAATCCTGATTGGATATACTCAAGGCCTGTAATACTTCCATGGGTTTACTGGACTATGCTTTACAACTGAAGCAATTATTTGCTTCATATGCACTGCAGTTCTGCTTGCTAGTTTGCTCATTGCCTGTGTGAGGAGCACATGAAAAGCTGGGAAGGGCCTGCTTTCACCGAACATTCCTCTAGCCTGAGACCTCCTAGAGCATAGGTCCTGTACATACTCGTGTGTTTAACGCTTGGTAGGGATAACATGCTTAATGCTGCCCTTCTACGCAGGAGCTATTTGGCCACTGGCACATTTCTAAACAGTTACTGTCCAGCTAAGCCTGATTCAGGGATCATGACCACATTATCTATAAATTTCAGGATGTAACGACAAAACATTTATGCTCTGTCCACAAGCATAAAATTAAGATGACACACTTCAAATAATGTGTAGTACTTCCCTCTTCACTTTCATAAATAAAAGAATCATAATACATTGTCATTTATATAGTTAAAACAAATTCCAAGCAAAGTAATAGATTTCAGTCAATGCAAAATCAGAATGTTTACTAATGAGACTATAATTCACAGAGATTCCCTATCAGGATGATTTTTTCGGTCTCCTTACATCTGCCCCTGCTCTGGTTGGGAAGTGGAGAATTCCATTGCTGCAGGTCATCTGGTCTCCAGCTTTCCAATGGAAACCTGGAAGAAAAGACCTCTGTAAAGAAGCAGTACAGGTTAAAGATGATGCAGGAGCATAACAAATGCAGATTTCTAGAAACATTCTTGATGTGGACATTTTTTTTCAGTGAGTTTATTTTAAGGCTAACAGTGAGAGTCTCTAAGCAAACAGAGATGTTCTTCAATGAAAGCTAACAAAGCCATTTCATGCATAGATTACATAAAGAAGTTTTGAGTCATTCAAATAATTGTCACATTAGTTCAAGCATTCATTCCTAATATTGCTTATTTAGCAAGTATTATAAGTATTTCATACTTATTAAATAAAAAGCTTCAGTTTAGCTCAAATGAAAATGGATGGGTAGGAAATACTTGCCAAATTTGTGAGACCCAAAACATGTATGGTGACCGCTAAAAAGCAGTTTGCAGAGTATGATCGGTGATATGAGCACTCAGTCAGGGGGACAAGGAATCGTGATGGAACAGGAACAGGCAGATTTCAGAGCTCCGTGAGAAAGTGGAGACCTGCAGGATGCCAGACTACAATGCAGTGGGCAAGAAAAAGCTTTGATTTAGCTCAAATGAAAATGGATGGGTAGTAATTACTTGATAGATTCAAAAGAACCAGAACCTGTGTGGCAACCACTAAGTAGCTGTTTGCAGAGTATGATCAGTGATATGAGCACTTGGTCAGGGACACAATGAATCATGATGGAAGGGGCAGTTCTGTGAGAGAGAGGAGGCCTTCAGGATACCAGGTGACATTGCAGAAGGCAAGATGATTTTTATGACATCTGGTGTAGTATCTATCGTGACAGTTGTATAGGTATTAATGAGAAAGTCTGTAAGTACTTAAAGGAAACTATTGTTATGAATATTAGCCAGCCAATAAATCATACCAGAGACTTTGACTAGGTACTTGATCAAATAATAAAAACTTCTGAAATGAGAGTATTGTACATATTACATATAGATTCCATTAAAGTACCTGGTATGCAGATTCATACATTTTATACATAAAACCATATTTTCCAGTTAATGACAAAAGCAAACAGCTTTATGGGTACAATTATTCTTGCTAGATTGATCATTTGCAACAATAAATTGAGTGCTCACAGCAGACAGGCTAGCTGGCAGAAGAATGAAAGGCAAAATTCTAAGGTAGAAGATATAATTTTGCTAGACAGCAAAACTGTATAACTCTAGTTTGCCTGGACAAAGCTCTAATACTATACATCTGGACAGCACCATTGATAGTTCTACTTTTTCGTAACTGTTGAGATGAGATGTTGCCTCATGAGGTGAGATGTCAGTGAAAGAACTGGCCCACCATTTTTTTAAGGTTGAAGTACAGTAATTGAGAGGTAATTCAGTTAGGATGTAGAAAAAAAAGAAAACTGGTGATTTTTGAAGGCCAGGCCATGCAAGTAATCACTTAGGGGGATTTTCATCTGAAAGCACTTTATGTGTTTACATGAAATAAAGCTCCAGTAATAGGATGTTGCCATTCCAGAAATCCTCACAGCTGCTAATTTCAGAACAGTTCATGAATTCTGTGTTTACAGGCCCCATCTATATCTGTATAGAGATATTTGTTTAGGGTTAGGTCCCACACACATCAGAAAGGCAGTGTGTGGAAATATCTTGCAGTTGTGTATTCCGTGCTTCTGTGGATATAGAGAAAGTCATGGTTCGAAACTGGTGTTCATTAAAGCTTCTATAATTAGAAAATACAGATGTTTTCTTTATGTGAATAATGTAAACTCCACATAGTGTAAATGCAGTAACAGTGAAGTGAAAGTTTCTAGCACATAATTTTCATATGTGAATTTTAAATGTATGGATATCATTCTGAACATTTAACTACTGTCTTCAAAAAATCACCTATGAAGATAACTTAGCAAAGCATTTACAAGCAAAACTGTTTTACTGAAATGCAGTGTATCTCATCCCTTTCCCAAGGTGAGAGCTTGCATGTATAGCTTTACTGTACAAGTAACGTGTAACTGCTAAGAAGCATAGAGAATTCTTGATGGCATGGTTAATTGTGAGTTGGGGGAATATATCCTTGGTTTCATTGGTCCTACGAAACATATTAGAGCAGGTTTGGCTCCATAATAACAACGGCCTCATTGACTTCCCAAATAGAGATGGCTTGCATCGAAGATGCTCAAACTGCGTGCATCTATACAGGTGTACTGTAAGGACCCAGGCACAGGACCAGAGAGGGTCAGTAGTAGAACAGGAGACTCAAACTGATACAGCTGAGTTTGAAGCTGGTAACATAAACATCTGGATTATGTTGTACTATTCCTATCTTGATATGATTTACACTCAGAAAAGCAGGATCATTGCTGCCTGTAGCCACTTGAAGTGTAGCACAGAGATGTCCAAATTAGCTTTAAGCATAGCAGCCCAGGCACTGTACTTTAGCCATTACAATTCAGAGACCCCAGCTTCTCAGCATTGTGATTTAATCTGCAAGGGCTCTCTGTGCTGCTGTCACTGTCAAGTAGACATACCCTAAATATTTCTCTTGAATTTAGACTCTTTTATATTAATGAGTTTCACTGCTTGAGGTATTTTAATTGGTTTCTATTGCCAAAGGCTTTCTAATACCTTGATGATGTTTTACGTTGAAACAGAAGTTTCTTCTTGCTTGAAGACTGAGATGACATTCTGAGTAATTATACAGCTTAGGAAGATGATATCTGAGCATATGACTGAAAATTTCACATTCACATTTGATAACCTCATAATTTATATGCATAATTTAAAAACACAACAGAAATGCCTCAGTGGCTCTGATGAATTTATTTTTAAGAGCAATTAGCATACAGGCTTCCTGACATTCCCAGTTATCTAGCCAGATTTTAATACAAATGAATTAGATGTTAACAAATAATAAAAAAGCTTCATGCAGCTGTTCACATCTGAATTGTCCTTAGTAGGACTATTTTGTTGAGTAAGGCTCACGTATTTTTTTAGCCATGGGTTAGTCTGTGACAGTGGTAGTATTTGATGAGGTGGCAAGTTCAAATCATACCTTTTGCATTATTATTATTTTGCACCCCAATCTAGTTCACAGCATTACCCCACAGTTGCGCCAGCACAACCTGGAAGATAAAGTCTGTGACATAGCAGTGGAGATGCGCTGGAGAAGTAGTTAGTAGCCTAACGCTGTCTAGTACATTTTGTCTAGTATATTTTTTACTAAAAATTATGGCTACATTAGCATGCAATTTGCACAATTCTTAAGGAAGAAGTACTTTTCTAAGAAAAATTTGGGGAAGAATATATTTTGCTGCCTTTTTTTGTTTGTTTGTTTCAGTTTTGGAAGAAAGCTTGATCTGCAACATCACTGTCTTACAGTCTGAAGCAGAAGTCAAATCATGAATGAAGCTAGGTTGAAAACATTACTTATAGATGAACAAAGAAGCTTTAAACTCCCATCCAGCCTTACGAGCACCACTGAGTAAATGCACTTTCCCCTTAAAGATGGTGTGGTCACCACTGTACAGCTGAGCAGCATACCCATTTAGGTCAAGACTTCATCCAATCCTAATACAACAACTGTTAATTCACACAATACAGATATTGCTCTTATTGAAACTCATCTCATATGCTCATTATATTTATATTATATGTACAAAGTCAACCACAAAAGCCAAAGCAATGCTATATGACAGGCTTGAAATTTTAGTATTTACAGAGGTTCTGCCACTATGTAATTTCAGTTTTCACCTCTCTGGATGGTTACTAATGAGATTTACCTGAGAATATATGTACAGATAAGATCCTCAGATAGCGGAAAACTGAAAGTCTGGCTCAAGTCAGAACTGTATCAGTTGACACCACCTCAAGATTTGATCCAGATTTTGTGTTGCTCAAAACCTTGCTTGTTTCTCACTTGAAGTCAGTGTTCACTGTTTGCAGTGTTACCACGTGCTGCTTTAAAGATAATCTGGTTGCCAGAAACAGTGAAGTATGTCTGCATGAAAGAAATAAGCAGCAGGAGCAGAAGAACCTTTAACCCACAAAAGATTGTAATTTTCAGGAAAATGTACTTAGTAATTAAAACCAAATGGAAAGATATGATGAAAACAATATAATAACATAAATGGCTGCTTAGAAAGAAAATGGTTTTGTGTTTTGTTCTATTTTTCCACTAGTTACTGATGATTTTAAACCAAAGTCATATAACTTTAAAATTACTTGGATGAGTATGTGGATTAATCAACATGAAAACAAATAACATAGTTTGAGGTAAAAATATATTATTTGCTTATTGAAGAATACATTTCAAATTAATTGGAACAAACCACAATATAAAAATTGATGTGACATTGTCAATTAACATTTAGAGAGTGTATTATTCTGCATTAAGCTAAATATGACTTCCATTTTATATTTCTTCCAGTGTTCAAACACTATATTACACTGCTGTGCATTTCTCTTTTTTTTGGCACCAAAAAATCCCCCATGAAGTGTATGAAAACACACACACAAATGAGTCAAAACTTCCATAGATATTTGCTTCATCAATACATTTTAAAGAATCCTCATTAGTCTTGCTTTTTAAATAAAGTTGCTGATTTTCTCTGCTTAGAGACTGGGATGACTTTTCACATTACAGAACTTCTTAGCTCTCTTTGAACTATTCCACTGTGGCTTTTTAATATTTCAGTATCTCATTAGCAACAAAAAATTCTAATTACTTTTAAACAACTGTGAAAACTATGGCATACAGTTTCCTTCCTGTTTTCTAATTTGATAAGGAAGTTACTTTTTCTGAAAAAAAAAAAACACTATGAAGCCAGTAAATTTTAGTGTACTAAACCACATAGCTATCCTAGTAATTAGAGATTACTCATCAAAATCAGAGGAAGTAAAAAGCATGTAACAAATATTTTTCATGTGATTTATTTGTGAAGTACTGAAAGTAATGGAAGTACTGACATCTTTAAAAACACAAATTTCTGTAAAATCATTGGTTCATTTCTTTACTGATCTAAGGGAGAAAAGTTTACTGAAGTTTCTGTAGATGCATTTAGCTGTACCAAAATTCATTTACTATTGTCAAACTGTCATTTTTTTGTCATCTGGTGGACTACATTTTCTTTAAAACTAAGAGTGCAATAAAGTGCAAAGCAGCAGAGGACATTCCTGCTTTGTTTTCTATGAAGCAGTCACCAAGTGCTCTGATGGTAACAAAAACTTTATTATTTCAGAAGGAGGATTAAAGGGGGGATCATAACATTGTCCCACCTCTGCCCACTTCTTCTGAAACAAAGTCAACTGCTAAACAGTTATTCCAGTAATTTAATTAACAGATTTCTTTTTCTAATGAAAAACAGGAACAAAAAGTAGTAAGTAAATAAATAATTAAATTTAAAAGTAAAAAAAAATAAATTGTCCTTGATCTAAAGTGCTAATAATCCAATGTAGCTACCAATAAGTTTCAGGGCAAATATACTAACTGATCAGTATTTAATTACATGGTCTGCCTGTAGCAAGGAAGTGGACTATATTATAAAAGCCCTATGCATAAGACATATATATCCTCATTCCAAATGTTTCACTGTGTTGTGGAACTAGAGAAGAGGAAAAATAAGATTCATTTGAAAAAACCCCAAACAAAGCAGTTAATGCTGAGTAAACACAACAGACTACACAAACTACTAGTTAGTTACCAGAAAAATATTTAATAACTTTTATAGCATGTTGAGATGCCTACATTTACAGAATTTTCCTAAGAAAAAAATCTTTCCATATGTGGCCAGTTCTTTGAGTTTCAGTAGTCTACAAACCACTCCTTACTTTGATAAAATATGTAAAAAAAGAGAACTGTGTCACAACTCCTGTTTTGAGGAGACATAACATATATTAAGCTGTAAATTTACTACAACTTATTAAAACTCTCAAAATGAAATTTAACCTTTAATACCTTATGCAGTTGATATTGCTGTTGAAGTTTTAAAGTAGACCAAACCACAGGATCAATGGGAGAAGTCACAAGACTGAAAGTTCACTGAAGCAATATTTCTGGTTTTGGCAGCAGCAGCTGGTCTTGCAGGTGTAAAGAATGCTCATTCAATGAAACTGTTTCAATACTTAGCTCATATAACATTATGAACTAACTGGTAAATCAGTTCCACAGAACTTACTTTCCTGTCCTACTCTAAAATCTGAAGTAAGATATTGTAATTCTGAGAAACAGACAAATGTGGAAACCACAATACATGTGGTTACTAGACATATGTAAAGCCTCCTTTCATTGAGATGCATAGCAAAAAAAAGTAGCAGTTCCAGAACACTTTTTAAAGTTTTACTGACTTGATGTTTTAAAATGTTTTTATACATTTAAATTGAATTTTATTTTGCATCTAGATTTAATAGGGTGGAAACTAAGTCAAGTTAATGCTCTTTCAACAATAAATGCACTTTTCGGTAATTCTGTGATTCACAATTGTCTAATAGAATGAAAAAAAAAAGGCCAAATGCATTTACTGTATTTTATAATTTCTTAAATGAACATTCAGAATATTTCCCATAGTATATTTCCACTATGAAATATGAGCTTTGTACTCACAACCAACACCTTTAATGGCTGTCAAAAAGAGAAAACTAACTCCCCTTAGAGAACTGACAGGGGAAAAACAAAGCAAGTTTAGAACTACTATTTGATTTTAGTCTTCCTGATCATTAATAACATCACAACTAATTGTTAATAATGTCACAAATAATACTGGTGACTTAATCACTTGAATTAAGTTTAATCTTTGCTAGTTTCATTGCAATGAAAGCATTGCTGATTCAGTCACAACTGATATATTGCACTGTGAAGAGGTCATAATTCATCTATCCTCAGTTTCTATGCTTGAGAAACAGAGCTGGTCATAAGAAAAAGACATAAGGGCATTTTGGTTTCAGAGCTACATAGATGAAGTGAGCAATGTCTAGGAATGCCAAAGATGCTCAGCCTTTGATGTGATCTTAATTTTCATGAACACCTAAAACACTTGCTTGCCTTTTCCACACAATAGTACGCCCAATGAATTAAAGTCCTGTCAGTTATAATGTATATCCACAAGGTCATTGATTTTAATATAGTGATGTACCAGAGGAAAATATTTTGGCCAGGAACTTTGTAAGGATATCCCAGCAGGTGCAGACCTGCATAGTTTAAACCAAGGTCACTGCTAGTCCTCCGGAAGTTAGAGACTGCATCAGTGACATTTCCATAAGAAATATTTTTAAAAAAATAAATATAGCTACATAATATGTGTTGGTTTTGTACCCCCTCCCCAGATAACCAGATCTGCACTCTTCCTCACATGCAGTCTGATTCCTATGGCAATGAAATACTTTCATCTGCTGTTTCATTATGCCCCCCGCCCTTGTAACACCCCCACACTGGCATGCTACAAACACATTGAATGTAAAAACTGGGAAGTTTACTCATATTGTTAAAATTAGCAGTCTGGGGGCTAAAAGGATGTAAACTCAAACCTTCTCTCTCAGATATTTGTCATTGATAGCCCTCCTGGATCTTTAACAAACAAACAAATGCAAGAAATGCCAACCATGTGTCATGAAGTTACTTCTTCATGTAACCATGGCAAAGCGTAAGCAGCTAAGCAAAACTGTGATGATTTTGAGTGGTTTAAAATGTTGTTATTGTCATTAGAGAGGCCAACTAACGGGAAAATAGGGTTTAGATCAACTATGTGATTCAGGATTAGAGACCAAACTCAAGCTGGTATTTCTGCTTGCATTGCACCTCATGAGAAAATGTCAAACTAATGAGGAAATTCAAAATTATATTTTATTTTTAGACACAACTCCTTTCCCTTTAAGTGTCTGAAAATCTAGGCAGATAGGACCATGAAATCAAAGTAAAATGGACACAATACAGTTCCCTTTGCTCTCTCTTTTAACATGGTGCAATATATCGCCATCATTGACAGCTTGTTGGTTTCCCAGGCCTTTCTACATAACTAAGCCAATGATATGGCACTTTTGGGAAAACGTTCCTAGGAAGTTTTTGCTGGTTAGGAGCTATTACTGTCATGAAGTGTAATAGTAAAATGTCAAAGTAAACTAACACAGTAAAATATAAGTGTAAATTTTTATGGCTGCTTGGAAATCTCTTATCAGCTCATCTGAACAATGATTTCTCTATAGTATTACTATTTTAGTAACAGCAGTAAACAACTCTCACATGTTCTTTTCCTCTTTCTGTTGCAACCTGACCAAAGTTATTGCAAACTGCAATACTCTAATTTTTAAACAAAAATCCATATTATCCAACATTGCTCATATGTTGCAGCTGCAAAGCGATATCGATAAAGCAGATAGCTATGCAACCTTGCATCCTAGTAGAGAGAACTTAAATCAATGTACATAAGGATTGTTTGGTTTTTTTTGAGAAGAAGATGACTAAAGCAAAGACACAAGAGTTTGATGTCACTTGAGAAAATTGTGGTTTTTCTCTTGTCTTTATCAAGTCACAGTGAACTGCAGAATGTGTATACATTTGGTTGTGTGGGCCTCATTCAATGCTATTTTGAGAACTAAAAATGGCTGAATGAGATCCATATGGTTGACAGATTGATATGCCACGTAACAAGGTAAACATTTTGGCAGCTGAAGAGGGCAAGGAACATATTTTTAATATAATTATTTCAACTTACTCATTTAACAGGAGTAGGTAGCTGTCAGTATGCCGTCTGTTCATCTGGGAGAGAATAACTACCACTACAGACCCCAGATTTTACGATGTGCAATACGTAAGTAGCTTGATGTGGTTGTTATCATGGTAAGACCTACAGGTGGAAACAAAATTGTGACATGACTTTCAGTGTGTTAAGATATTAAAGAAAATATCATTAGATTTTTCATAGTGAGTAATGTCACTGGGTCAAAGATACTAAAGACAAGCAAGGATCCTAAAATTTTTCACCCTTCTATCAAGTGAGTGTTTCCATTATAGATAGTGAAGTCCTTGTATACACAGCATAACTTAGTATCAGCCTTGATGCCTCAAGTTTCTTCATTCATGAAAAATCTTAGACATCCCTAAGATCTTCCCTAACCCTTCCCACTCATAAACACACATGCTCCATCTGAAAATGTATGTCTTTACTTTTAATCATTCCTTCACATATTTTCCTGTTAATTATCTCTGAGCAACCTGGATGTATAAAAAAGCAATATTTTACTCCCAAGAGGCTATAAAGCATAAAGCAATGTAATATTATACCACATTACAGTTTTAAGGTTACATGAGTGAAAAAAAAAAAGTATTATGATTTTGCACATAAGCAGTTTGCCAAGATCCAAAAGCCAGTGAAATCTGACCAGATGATTCTCACTTACTTTAGATCAAAACCGATTTTGGCTGACTACATTGTCTTCTACCTAATGCCAAAATAGCACAAGTGCAAATATAAAAACATTTGCAGAAAGTATATTCTTTACTCTCCTTACTTGGAGGATTTACAAACTGTTTATACTCCTCAATAGATGCAGTAAATCTTATTGCAGAGTTTATGCCCCTTCACTCAATACAGCACACCAGAAAAAGTGCAAATAAGTGTGACTGGGAAATGAGCACTCAACCCAAAACTGAAGCCAATATCTAACATTCTTTGCAAGTGCCTATAGTTCCTTCAATTATATGTAAAACTCATAAACAGGAAAGTGGTTTACAGATGTACTAAATGGCTAATTTTTAAGTTATTCACCAGCCTCCCCCTCCCCTATCTCTTCTCTCCCTCCCCTCCAAAATCCCTGTGACTTGACCACAATTTATTAAAAACAGAGGTGGAATTCTTTAGTGATGTCTGTGATACAGAAACACTAATACTACCTATGGGAACAATATTATATTTATATTATCTCTGGCCTAGGGGTAATCAACAGTAATAATTATGTTAAAAAATGACACGGAAATAAATCAAGGGAAGTTATATAAGTTATATAAGTTTAATTCTTCCATCTTACATGCTTCATGGAATGTTATTTTTTCATTTATCGCTTTTATTCCTAAATTACAATAAAAGAGGAACCTGCAAATTAGAATACTTCCTCTTTCCCACACAACACTCTGCATTAAGGATGTCTCATTTCAGGTGGAACAGTATTCCAATTCACAGTATGTTTAAAAGGTCTGACTTTCAACACGGATATTTTCTGATACAGTTTTACATGTGCAAGTAATTGCAGGCACAGTTTTGCTGTACTTAGCAACCATTTTGAAGCTCATTTTTGAATAATCAGTTGTCCAGTTACTGAGTGCAACTGCAAATACTTAAACCTAGGTTTCAGAGATCTGTCCCAGAAGCTGTTACTACCTAGCTTATTACAATCTTCAAGAGTAGGCCACATATGTCCAAGAACTGCCAGTAAGAAAATAAAAAGGTTTGCTTGTTTGTTTGTTTGTTTGTTTTCAAAGTGCTTGTCACTGTGCAGGAAGTAAAAGGAATTGCGTAACTGGTACTGCTTAAATGTTCAGTGCAGGACCACAAAGATGATTAAGAGAGTGGAGCATCTCCCTTACAGTGAAAGGCTGAGCGAGCTGGGGCTCTTCAGCTTGGAGGAGTGGAGTNGCAGGATTAGCTTTCAATTCAAACCATAACTAGGGCATAAAAATACAGATACTAAAGAAGCATCACAGAATCATCAAAGTTGGAAAGAACCTCTGGAGTTCATCTGGTCCAAGTGCCCTGCTCAAGCAGGGCCACCTAGACCCAGTTGCCTAAGAGCATGTCCAGATGGCTTTTGTATGTCACAATAAATGGTGTCTCCACATCTCTGGTTATCCTGTGACATTACCTGGTCACCCTCACAGTAAATAAATGTCTCCTGATGTTCAGAAGGAATCTCTTGTGTTTCAGTTTGTCCCCATTGGATCTTGTGCTATCACTGAAAAGAGCTTGGCTCCACCCTGTTATACATTCCCTTTCAGATAGTAAGTATTAGCATACAAAACAAGAGTTCCACTCACACCTTCTCTCGGCCTCTCATCAGCCCCAGCTCTCAGCTTTTCATTGTTTGGAAGATGCTCCAGTTCTTGGAGCACTTAATCATTTTAGTGGTATTTTACTGGACTCTCTTCAGTAGCTCCATTGCTTTTATACTGGGAAGCAGTACAGGAACCTCAAGCGTAAGGCAAAAAGTAATAATTTGAGATTTTTTCAAAGATATTTTTTAGTGGTAACTTTGGATGAACAGCTTTAGAGAAAGAATTAGGTTTTAAAATTAGTCTCCGAATAACAGATGACGAAATCAAGAGAGTGACTAAGTTACTGTTATTATCACATCTGCTTCTCTTTTATTTGGTTTCACAGTTTATAACCTTCAGTGGACCCTCATAACACCAGCTTGTGATTCCAAGCCTGCAGGCATCCTTCAGGTACCTCCCATTTTACCAGAGAAAACCCTGCCTTACCTGTGTCCTTGTTACAGAGAAGTTCGTGATGGTGGCAGTTTTCATTTTCTAGTCCCTGTTGAGAGCATGTCAGAGTAAGCTAGGAAGCAAGAGACTCCAATTTTTTAAGCTTTGGTGAACAAATCCTGTCTCCTAGCGGAACGTAACCACAGGTTTTCCTTTCAGACAACAAAGTTATCCAAAGTCAAATGAAAAGAACATTCCCTGTAACAGATGCCTTTTTAAAACCTCTTCAGTACTAAAAGATAAATCTTAAAAGCAGTGGAAGAGCAGTTTAGGCATATATTCATAATTATCAAGCGTAATTATTTAACCACTGGAGACATTTATCACGTTCTTATTCTTTCAGACTTTATCTTGTGTCTCCTAATACAGCTTTTTGACAAAATCAGTTGTTTCTGAACCTTCAGAATCCAAAATCCAAATCCAGTACAATGCATAAGCACATGTATAGGCCACAAAAAAAAGGTCCCCTATATCTGTCATAGTTTGGGCCCATCAGGAAACAAAAGACCATGATTAAGCTTAATTGCTGCTTAAGGTCCAGGACAAAACAGACCAGGCTACTCGGCTTGGGGAAGAAAACAGAAAATAAGTTAATACCAAATAAAGCATAAAACCCCAAAACATAACCAAAACAAAACAA
>WBNH01007047.1:515-58469 GCA_013401255.1 Urocolius indicus
CCCCCCCCACCTTCATCCCCTGAGATCGGAGCGAGGTGGCCGAAATACTGGTGGTACCTCCACGCAGCTGCATCCTGGCTCTAGGCACCTGGTTGGATACGGTCTGTCAAGGGTTTCATTGCACTTTGTGCTGAACAAAAGGAACCATGTCACTGTGACCCCGTGGTTTTGGTGTCATCAGCCGTGCTGGTTGGGATGGTTTTGTGCCACGCAGAACAGGCGTGGTCAGAAAATGGTGATGAGAAGAGCCATTTTGGGTGAGAACGGTCCCCCTGGGTCAGTGAAACTCACTCGTAGCGTGTCTGATCTCTGTGTGTGTCAGACGGAAGCACCGGTGGTGTATGGACACAGTGTGTGTAACCTACATGTGATGTCTTTACGTGCAGGACATGGTCAATGAGACCCCTTCACCTACGTGGTGACAGTGACACACACTCCTCCCCATCCCTCAGTACATACCCCTGCACATGCCGTGGTCACATTCCAACAGCTTTGAGCAGCCCGCTTGAACAATTCTCTTTATGACACCAGAGATGCTTCAGCTCAAGCCCTATCTCCTTGCTCTCCAGTCCTGCCCCTCACAGTACAAATCCAGTGCTCCCAGCAGGGCCCCTCACCCTAGCACTGGCCCTACACCCAAAGCAATTGCTGCAATTTATTGTGCCTATTGAGCTCCATCACCATCTGCCACAGGCCAGGACGTCCCGTCTGCAGGGCCTTGGGGTGTGCTGTGAGCCCACCACAGGGCACAGATCCCTGGCACAGCTCCCAGCCCCCTGCAGGAATCCCTGCAGGTCCGTGGCAGTGTTAACTTGGACCTGGTCCTCCCAGGGATGGCTGCATGAAGCTGTCCCAAAAACTTTACATGGGAAATGAAGTCTCCTTTTCTGTTTGGTTAAATGTCTGCCAGCCTGTTTTTAATTTACCCAGCTAGGTTGATTTGCAACTTTCAATTTTCCATTGGTTGGCTGTGACCAGGACACTGGGAAAATTTAGCACTTGAGTTCACCCAACTTCTGCATTTCAAAATATCTCAGCCCGAGACATGCAGGAGAAAACCCTTTCCGTTTTGGAACAAGAGGGAGGGAAAAGTCTGAACATGAGAGGTTTTTAAAGCATCCAAATATTTCCCATTGAAAACCCCAGAACAGCCCAGGTCCATGTGAGCCCCAGCGTCCCTCCTGGGTTTGGCAGGAGGTTGCACCCCAGGAGACCCCATCGCTGGGTGATCCCACATCCCATCCCGCTGCAGGGATGTTCCTGAGCTGGGGAGCAATGAGGAAAGAGGAAGGGTGTCCCTGAGGCAAGTGCTGGGCTAGCCAGCAGCAGGCAACATGCATTTGGTCTCTTGTGCTTCACCAAAAGTTCACCAAAGCCAAAGGATTTCTTCTTCTCTCTCTTTTTTTTTAATGAAGCAGTTGAGATGACTCAGCGGTTTCTGACGCAATCCCCGTTTCATCGGAAAATTCCTAACCAGCTCCTAGTGGCAACCCAGTGCTGCCATAAATCAGGCAGTGTTATCCCTGGCTGCAGCCAAATCAGGCAGTGTTATCCCTGGCTGCAGCCACATGGCTTATGCAGCCCCGGCCCATCCTCCTGCGATCGGCAGCAGCGATGCCGGGAGCACAAACGGCCCCAAAACCAGCTCTGAGAGCTGATCCAAAACACGAGCCTCACATCCAGCTTCACATCAGCCAAACCCCCAAGACTCTGACACAGGGCAGGACTGGCCCCTGCACCCACCACTCCAACCCTCTTGGGTGCTGATACTGAAGCAGCCAACAGGTACTGAATTCATCACCGCCAGACAACAGTGGGGTTGATCTCCCAGTCTTGGCATAAGCATTAGAAATGATTTGCAGATGTTATTTACTGCTTTTGGGCTTGGAGTTAAATTGAGACAAGATGCACCTGCGTGGACAATGAGAAGCTTCCCACCCAGGGACGGCCGCTGAGGGCTCAGTTGGGATTTTCCCAGGGAAATTTAGGGTCCCTGAAGCAGCCCTGCTCCCTCCATCCTGCACTTCAGGACCCAGCGGTCCCAGTGCTGCACGTTCACCTCCTGGCATTGCTCTTACCCCCACAGCCACCCCAAGGGAATGGCAGCAGCCATCCATCAGGCAGCTGCCAGGTTTTCCATCCCCAACCGGTGCCATGCAAATAAAAGGAGCAACAGCCACTCCAAAATAACCTGCTCCAGCTGTGGGAGAGTCGCCGGCGACTGGCTGCTGCTTTGGCCAGAGAAGTGACTGCAGAGGAAAGGAGTTTCCTTGGCTGAAATGAGTACCACAAAGTGCTGGGCTGGGCATTGTTGCTGCTCAGCAGGAGCTGGGGCTGCACAGAGCTGTGTTTTGCAGCCCCTGAACCTTCTCTCACCTGGGGAGTGGGGGGGATTCCCTTGGCCAGGTCAGCCTTTGCTGCAGTAAAGGGATCTGCATCCTTCACCTGGAGTGGTAAGCTCCAATCCAGGCATGAGAGGTTGACTATCTTGCTCTGCTCCCCATCCCAAGACACTTTCCCATCCTGACCAACCACCAGCCCTTGGGTCTCCTGGAGCTGAAGCCCAGCACCACTGAGCCCAAAGGCTGACCCTAGAGCACGTCCTCCATGAACAACGTACCACAGGACCTGCTCTTGGTGAACCACAGCCATGGGCTGCAGTATTCCAGCACCACTGTCCCAGCAAAACCATCCCTTTTCTGGCTGAGCCCTCATGCCAGGGTGGCACAGGATGGCTCTGCCATAGCCAGCCCCACCAAAACACTTGCATAGGTCCAGGCTGAAGGAGGAGCATGATCTAGAGCCTGTTGAGCCAGGACCCTCCCAGCAGCTTCATCTTTGCTCAGGGCTGAGACAACTAACCCATTTTCTTCTTTTTTTAAGGCTACCTGTGGAAGTGATCTGTTTGTTCAACACTCCTGCACAGCTACACACACTATTTCGAAGCAAGCCCGGCACAATGTGGGCAGATTTCAGCCATCCATGGAGTGGGTGAAGTCACTGCATGGCCATGTCATTGCCAGGGGCATCAAAACGTGGCAAAACCTCCCAAAAAGGCTCTGGCAGCCAGCCCTACCTCCTCCTCAAGAGCTGTGGCTATGGCCTACCACTGGCTAACTCAAACAAGCAAGAGAAGACCAAAAGAAATGTCCTTTAGAGTCAGTTGCAGTCCCTTGCAGAGTGACCTACGGCACAGTGTTGGGCAAGGCAGCTCATCCCTGCGTGCCTCCATGCCATGAGGAGAGCAATGATTTATATCACGTTAGCATGAGGGTTTCATCCATGGACATCTGCTGAGTCAAACTGCACAAACCAAAGCCACCAAGCTGCTCTCACCATCAGATTCCCATTAAAAAGTACCTCTGGGCAGTTTGAAAGCCACAAGTGACCACAGTGACCCCAGGTATGGTCATGGCCACAAAGCTCCAATGGCTTTAAAAATCTGGGTTTGGGGTCTTTTTGGTCTGGGCAGACTTTTTGTTTTTACCTCTCCCGAAAGACCTTATGTCCCTTGTAAGAACCTGGAGGAGCTTCCAGATGAGTCAGGCTTGGTTTGAAATCTTAGCTATGCAAAGATTCAAGCAAAAAAAACCAAACCCCAAATGTACAGAGGCTTTTCTTTCAATGGAATGAGCCTCACATGGAAGTTGTGCAGTATTGTGCTGAGGGCCATCAGCTATGAACTGCCAACCACAGGCATCCGAAAACCATGAGTCAGACTCCCCCAGACCCTAAGACTGGTTTCATTCCCTTTTTGGATGTTGAGCCTTGAAGCATCACAGCTTCAAGCTTTTCTCTTCAGAAAATGACACTTTTTTTTTGACCAGTGGAGTGGGAGCTGAGACCTTCCCATTGTTAGTGGGCTCCAGGAGTTGTGAGTGGAAAAGAAATCCACTGTTAAACACCAAGAAAGGAGTAGTAAACTCCCTGCACTGTCAGAGGGGACATTCCAAAGGGTTCCAGCAATGACAGACTGGTGGTAAGGAAAGAGATGTCTTTACCATTAAAGGTGAGATGCCTGTAATGGGCCACGACAGGGTAGAGGAGAAGGGAAGAGAGAGAAAAATCCCTAAGGACGGCAGAAGCAGGGATGCCTGCAAGGAACATGCAGAATGGGTTTATTCGACAGGGATACAGGAAAGGGGAAACATTTTAAGGTCAAGTATTCAGCTAAAACTGCCTCAAATGGGATCAGTCCTTACAGAGAATGGATCTTTTACGTGGCAATTTATTCCACTAATAAAAGGGGAGGAGTGCAGGGGCTTTGGCAGGGCCATGGGTGGGAGCAGGCGAGTGCTGAGGTTGATCAGAGCTGGGGCTGCAGCACTGGCCATGTGAGGGGCTCAGGCACAGGTTTATTGGGCTCCTGTTCCCTAGTGCCAGGGCCTGTGTGTGGATGCCACCACCCACCCCAATGTCTGAGTGCCACCAGCAGCTCTGAGCACTGTGATGAGAGGTGTTTCATCCAGATGCTGCAGTCATCCCTTGTCCAGCTGGGCAGGGAAGGGCTCGTGCCCATGGGCTGCTCCATGCTTGTACCAAGCCTCTTCCCACCAGGAGGTTTCTTGATCAAATTCCCAAGGCAGAGCAGCAAGAAGGCAAGAAATCTTTGCAAGCTGGATGGTGCCTTGCTTGTCAAATTGCTCAGGGCTCTTTGAGGCTGACCACACCACTCTTGTACATTGTCCTGCTGAAAACAGGCAACGTCCAGCTTTTCACCTTCATCCCTAAACCCAGAACACACCAGTCAAGGGTTGGAGAGATGAGCATTTCGACTGGGAAGGACTGGAAGGGGTAAGTGGTGAATTCAGTGAGCAGTGAATTCTCAGGCTGCCGCTCAGGTTGCAGATGGCAGACTGCAGGCTCCTGTAAAGCTGCAACCTTGACTCTCCATTTCAGTGTCGTTATCACCATTATTTCAAACCTGGCAGTAACTGGGGACACTGAGCAGGTTTCAATTCCAAGCCAGTCTACACCACATGCAGATGAAAGATCATCCTATACTTATCCCAAGGAGAATGTACTCTCAATCCTCTCAGCTGGCACAAGTCCCTTGTCCTCTGTTCCAATACACACCACTTTCAAACCATCACCCTCACATTAAAAATAAAACTATCTGTGTCTCTCCACTGCAATGTCTGAGTTGAAAGGGTAGAAGTGCTTACAGAAAGTCATGGTTAATGTTACCCTGGAAGGATCCAGGGCAGCATACCAGAACCTGGTTTTGGCATCTGGGAACCACTTTTCAGCCATATGTATCACCCTTCCTGGTCCACACAAAATTAGCCCTGTGGAATGTAGGTTTAAAATTCACTTTCCAGAAGTACTTGAATGCAGGAGCTAAAATTTGCTCTTTCTACATTTCCTACCTGTTTAGGAGAGAAAGAACAAAGTCCTGGCCCTTTGTGATTTGGGTTCCTTCCCAGGAAGGTTTTGCAAAGCTCATGTCTAGCACTGTGGTTTGTTTGCAGCTTGAACAAAGACCTTTTAAGCAGCAGCTCCCGACAGGAGCTCACCACCTGCCTGCCCCTTGCTTTGCAGTTTACTTTGGGGGTCTCTTTTTCAATAATAGCTGGAACACGTGTGCAAAACCTGGTGTGAGGGGTTTTTTTTTCTCCTCAATGCCTCCAGTGCTGGCTGCAAACCAAACGCCAGCCTGGGGCGTGCAGCTGGGAGAGAGAAAAGGAAGAAAAAAGAACCAACAAAACCAACAACCTGTGGAATGTTTTCTTGCTCCTGAGAGCTTCAGTGTTTCCCATCTTGGGAGAGCACTTGCTACGGCTGGCACTTGCTGCATCCAGCAGCCCATGGGGTTTCCTTTGCAGTGGGCTCCAGGTGGATTTTGGGCAGAGGATGGGGGTGAAGGGGATGTGTTTAACTGCTTGATTGTATATTCCAACTGATGCCACTTGGCTCGTTGCACAATCACCACTCCTGCTCCTCCTTGCAAATGGTGGCTTGTTGCACCACCATTGCAAATGGTCCCATGAGAGCTATAGGGGCTGTTTTACATCCAGATGTAAAAGTGTGTCCTCCCCACCAGGTTTTTGAGCTGTGTTTTCACCTCCCCACCACCAACTTCGTGGCCATAGATGTGGATTTTCTCAGCTAGGAATCCAGAGTGATTTGTACAACCACCTAACCTCAACCCTACTCAAAACCCTCCTGGAGACAAGCCCTGCCATGCAGCAGCACACAGCAACCCCAGCACCTTCCTCAGACCAAGCAGTCCGTGCAAGAATAACATGGAATAATGGACACGTGTGAGGACATGGCACTGAAAAAGAACAGGGGGCTTTGGGGCAAGCTGGCACTCAGCTCCACTTCCCGCTCAGGGCTGCATACCTGGGGAGAAGCAGGATATTTCTGTGCTGACTTGAAGGGATTAATTCTCACAGCAAGTAGGGACACCAGACTTTTTCCCTATGTATTGGTAGAGATTCAGTTTTGCAGGGGTTTGTGCTAAGCTTATGGCTTGTCCAGGCAGGAGGGTGGCTGGAGACGTGGTATGAGCAGCGTGGAGCCTCCAGGCTCTACAGAGGGATGCTGCCTGCAGCCAGGCAGGGAATGGGGATGATTCCTGCAATATCAGCTAAAACCAGAAGCCCTATGCAGCTCATCTCAGCTATGCCCAAGGAGATGTCTCGACACAGCCCTCTTGGTCAGTGTTTTACTGCTGACGTGCCATTCTCACTGCACACACAACACCCTGTGTTCCCTCCCACGTGGCTGGAGTGGTTTAAAGAGCATTGTTTTTCTCTGTGCATGCCTGCCTTTTTCCCCAGACTCCCTCTCAGGCCACAGGCAAGCCTGTCCTGTCAGCTTCAGAAATAGACAGTGGCTCATATCACAGCTCTCAGCCTCCTCCCCAAACCCGCAGCCACAAAGGCGGTTGCTCAAGTGGAGCATTCCTGTGTCCCGGGAGCAGCTGGACCAAAAAGATGCAGAGAATCCCTGTGAGGCTCTGAGAAAAGATATTAACCCAGGAGGGGAGCAACAGTGATATAATAAAAAGTCATAATAAAAGAAAGAAGCTGCTGAGTGGATTAGCAGCCCTAATGTTGCTTGGCTTCTGGTCTCCCTTCCCTCAGTATTTCTGCACTGCACGGTCACCTACCCAAATTCCTCCACCACAGAGACACCCAGGTCCTGAACTGCAGACAGATCTTCTGGAGGTGTCCATGCTGAAAAGCCTGAGAGCATGGCTGAGAAACTTAACTTCTGTTAACTCTACCTGAGGGCCCAGGAGAGCAGGTAGGCAGGTGGAGCAGGCACTAGATGCTGCCTCACTCGAGCTCCCCCAGGCCCGATTTCTGCTAGGGCAGGGCCACCCACTCCAGATCTGCCCTTGTGGGGAAATAAAAGGCAGATTTGGAGCTCGGTGTGTATTTCTCAGGTACAGCAAATGTAGCAGGATGTTTTAAACCCCCTGGTACCTGCCTCACACCAGTTCTCCCCTTCTTTGTGCCAGTGAGAAGCAGAGGATGGTTTTTCCCAGCCGGGTTTCTCCAGCAGCACTGACCCAGGCTCAGCATGGGGCACTGGGATGCAGAGGTAGGGTATCCCCACAGGGAACAAGCAAGCCTACAGTCCTCACTCACCATGGGCAGTGGGATGCAGAGGTGGGGTATCCCCAAGGGGAACAAGCAAGCTCACAGTCCTCACCCACCACGCACCCAGGTCTGACGCTCAGTCCAAGGCACACAAGCATGCCATTCCCCTTCACTCCTTCAGAGACACTTGGGGCGATATCAGGGACACAGAGCATCTGCTGCATCAAGAATGTGGCTGCTGGGGAGAGACGGGAGTGAAAGGAGGGGGGTGGCTGCAGCTGCTCCCTACCCGCAGCCCTCCCAGCCACGCAGGGCATTTAAAGTTTAAAGCACACTCACCACGGCTGTCTTCTCCTCCATCCAGCTCATAGAGACCCTGTTTCCCAGGAGCTGCCAGTCCACGAGACACTCATGGGCTCACTGGTGGCCAAGCTCCTCCTGCCCACCCTCAGCACCTTGGTCTTCGTCCCCACCATCAGCATCGCTGCCAAGCGGCGGTTCCACATGGAAGCCATGGTTTACTTCTTCACCATGTTCTTCGTGGCGGTAAGATGTGCCCATACCCTCTCCTGCATGTTTCATCCACCCAAATGCCCCCTGCATGGGGTCTCCAGTGGGAAGGGCAGCTGGATCTCACCCAACAGCAGCGAGTGCAGCCCCCACAATGTCCATTTTCAGTTGTTTCCCACTGTGTGTGGTGCTGAGTAGCTGATTCTTCAGTGTAGGGCGTCCTAAGGGGTGGCCTTGCATGGCTTTAATGGTGCTTTGTGATGGCGAGGTTTAGGGAGAGAGTCTGGGTACAAAGAAACTTGATTGATTCGCAATGTTTTGGAGCTGCCTGTTCTCTGTTTTGCAGCTGGTAAGTGGCTATGCTGAATTTTGGGGGTTTAAATTGTATCCAGAGTCTCTTGTTTTGCTTCTGCCCTTTGAGCCAAAAGCACGTAGTCAAATTATTGATTTTGCAATTGCTAAACTGGTGATGGGAGCAATGCTGGAGCCAGGGGAGTTTCTGAACTGGGAAAGGAAAAACTCAAACATGCTGCTGAGCTATCAAGAAAAACAATGATTAACCCTCCACTCTGGCAGAGGGGTTTGAAAACCTGTGTTTCTCCAGGAAAGCCACTGCCTTCCTTCACGGAGTAGGGGGGAAAGTCAGAGGTCTGTGTGTATACAGAACCATTCATATCCCTGCTCCCGGCAGGAAGCTGTACATACATGGGCTGAGCACCTAAAGCAGCATTCTCACTGGAAAAATATCTACTGTTTAACCCCATGGCAATGTTCTGCTAAAGAATACGAAGGAAACAGCCCAGCAACCCAAGCAATATTGCATTTACCTCTCCTCCCCACTCATCTCAAGGCACCTCATGAGGGCTGTCACATCCTTTGCACAGAGAAGCTGCGGCAGGGAGTACATAAGGGCTTCTTCTGGTGTGAAAAGCTCTCCCATAGCAGCAGGGCTCTGAACCAGACCAGTTTCTTATTGCTAAGGATGCACCAATTAAGCCTCTAATTAAAGGACATCGCAGGGGGAGGAATTCCATTAAAACTACAGGACTAGTTAATAAAAAGGTCTCAAGTGAGCCCCCTCAGCAGCTCCCTGGGGAAGCCAGACATCTCCAAGTTCATTCTGCACCAGGTTTGTGTCTGTTCCACCTCCCTGAGAAGCCAATAGGAAAATTGGCACATGTTTCACCAGGAGGTGGAATAGGTCATCACTGAAGAGATTGAAGAGGCAAAATATCCATGTGTGGGGAAGGGAAGGGAAGGCAAGGAAGGGAAGGCAGCTGCCAGCATGGACGGGGGTGAGGGGGGGTAGGAAGGGCAGCAGCTGCTGCTGTTGCCTTTCTTGTAGCATCCCACTCCTCCTCCCCCAGGAGACCTCATCAGAGCAGTGAAAGCATATGTCCATCGCAGACAAGTGCTGCGACGACGGCCAGAAACACGCTCTTTGTCTTCCACCCTTTTCTTCCCCCTGTCTCCAGACTCCCCGAATCCAGTCTCAAACAGAGGAAAAGAATTACAGCCCTGGTGCAATCTTTTCTAGAAGCTGCAGTGAGCCAAAGGACTCGCAGCAATTCCCATTATAAATAACATCAGCATCCCCCCTGGGCCGTGACAGCGGGGCTCGTTCCAGGGGTGTCCTGCCAAGCAACAGCAAAGCACACTGGTGCTACCATTAGAAACCTCCCAGGGCTGAGTGCTGGGAGGAAAGGGTGAGTGCCAGGCAAGCACTGGGAGCATTCCTCTGATTGCACCAGCGAATTTCTCTTGGCTTGCTTTGCATTTATGTCGCATGACAATGGGAGGGGGTTGCAAAGAACCTAATCAATGAGCTAACAGGAGCCAGCAGCTTTGAGGAGAATGCACTAATGAGTGAATTCCCCACTATTCAGTCTCTGGCCTTATAAACCCTGCTTAGCCTGGACAGTGACCTGGCATCCATACACATTTCATCAGGACACTGGTTCTGAACTGTTTTACAAGCCTCTTTCGCAATGAGAACCGTAACCCCAGAGTCCTTCTGCTGGAGAGGCCGTCCCTGTCCCTGCAGCGCCTACCGCTCCGCTCCAAGCAGCTTGGTCATCAGATTGCACATTCTGGCACAGACCAGGAGGCAAACTAAAGCTTGTCCACAAATAATTTATACTAAGAGAGAGAAGAATGCTGATCCTCAGGCAATTTGCAACTGGGAATGGTGACATTATACCTCAAACATAGTCAGTAAAGCGTATCAGTGACCTTCGTGTATCTGAGACTGGCTGTCCTCTCAACAGCCACACAAAGACTGTTTCAAACCACTTGATAACAGCTTTTACCTTACTGATCTGTGGCTCAGGATCTAGTTTCCTAATGCTTTTTTTTTCCCCTGTATCTCTTTTGTATAGTTTTACCATGTATGTGACGGGCCTGGCTTATCGGTGCTGTGCTTCATGCGCTACGATATCCTGGAGTACTTCAGCATCTATGGAACAGCTCTGTCCATTTGGGTGTCCCTGATGGGTAAGCACTGGGCTCTGGTGAGCTCCTGCTGAGTACCAGTGTTTGCAAGTCAGGCAGGATCTGTCTGTATGGCTGGTGGGATGGTTAGTGGGTACAGCCTCCAGAAATGCTGCTGTCTTCGAGCTCCCATCTGCAAGATTTAGCACTGAGAATGTCTTTTGTGGAAGTCAATCCATGCTACAGTTTGATCCACTTTAAATCATTAGTGCCTTGGAAGACCATTGCTCTCAGTGGGGTCCAGACATTCATGAGAGCTGTTCTGAGTGGTGGCTTGGGAAGTTTTGTTCTTGGAGATAAAGAGAGCAGTGGCGCCGGGTGTTTGTGTTAGTCGGGTGTTCCTCTGCCTTCACCAGTTCTTACGCGTGTCCTTACAACAGCTAAACTATTTACTTCAAATTGGCAAGTAACACATGAAGCCTTGTGCTTTAGCTCAAGGCAGACCAGCCCTGTGAGATAACTTTGAAACCTCCTGTGCCTGGGAAGCTCCCATTCCTCCTCGTTTTCCCCACACTGAGCCCATCACCTTGTCTTGTCCTGGCTTGGGGGCATTAATAAAAGCAGAATCTGCCACTTCCCTTAGTAGCATGGTCAAAATAAATGTATCTTCCTAGTTTACCAGAAGCCTTTTGTGAGCTGACAGGAAATGCTGTATCTGCTTAGAAAAGGCAGAAATGTATTTCACTTCCTTTTTACTACAAATCCCTTGCCCAGTTACTCACTTTTCCTTTTCCCACGTTCCCTTCACTCTCTTATTTTTTTTCCTCATCTTGAAATGAGTTATAATAGGGAAAAAAACCCTCAAAATGAAGCCACATCCAGAAATGAAGGCTGCAAACTTCAAACCTATCATTTTCCCACTCTGTCAGCACACGTTTTGGGAGGACGTGAGTATTTCTGACAGAAGAAGAGAGTAGGGCAAGGGGAGAGAAACGAAGGGACAGTCACTTTCTGACACCAAAGGTGCCTCAACAGATTCAGACCATCTCTAGCATCCCCAGCCCTCCCAGTGCTGAGCTGGGGTCACCATGCTGATGTACAGTCCCAAAACACCCACAGGACTTTGAGGCTTCAGGGATGATGCACAACCTCCAGCCAGGATGGAGGAGCTCCTGCAGGCCCTGAGCTCAGCACGAGCCATAGGGCAGCACAGGTCCATCCCTCCTCCCTTTGCAGACAGCAGCATCCTCCTTCCAGTAGATGAGACAAAGATAAACAGGGGGAAATGAGGAGGGAAGATATTAACCTTAGCAATGGCTCTGTTCCCCCAAGGTGGGCTTCTCAGCACTTAGCACCCTCTCTGCTCAGCTAGAAAAGGCAACGAGGCAAATTATCTCCAAAGGGCATTTTCAGTAGATAACAGCAGTGTGAGGCTAGGCCAGAGCTCATCCAGACACTTTGGCTCCTCGCAGCAAAATTCAACTTGATTGCTTCATTACTGCATTCAGAAACCTTGCGAGAAACACAAACCCTGCACTTAACAACATTTAAAATATCGACCCTGAGGGAAACAACAGAGATTAAAATGCGGACATGATCCCTTAGCCAAACTCCCTATAAAAGCACGATCCAAGGACACAGAAGGTGTGGTGACTGAAGGCCAGGGAAGCCTCTCGCTGTGGCTTATAAAGCCCGAGCACACATGTGCGGACGCAGACCCTCGGGCACGCTTCCCGGAATGCAAATCCAGGACAGCCATAACACAGCTGTGCGAGCTGGAAAAGCATGGAGCCCACTGGGATCCATAACTTTTATCAGTTATTACCCCATTCTGTGCTAAACAAAAGCCTCTAATAATTTACTCGCACTGGCCACTTCCAGCTTGCAAACCCCAGGCAGGTGCCGGCGCTGCCTGGTCCCTGTCACACCAGTGAGCACAGTCCTGCTGCAATGGGGCGGTGCTGGAGGCTGCACTGGGGGGAGTCATCAAGTTGGGGGGTGTTGGAGTTGCAGAATGAACCCAAGAGCTGATGGGAGGCTCAGAAGTTGCAAGTGTCTCTGACTTGTGGGTCAAGGCAGGAAAGAAAAATACAAGTGGGAAATCTGCTTTAGTTTCCACATGCAACTCTGAGCATGAGACCTCTAAAATCAGCTCCTAACCCCACGACTCAGATGGTTTTGCTTTGCCTCCACGTGCCTCAGTTTCCCCCACCTGTGAAACACAAGAAGGGCAAACCAGACCTAGATGCAATTGCAACAGTCCCTAGAGCAGACAGGACAGACCTCAGTAAGGCTTTAGGGGTGCAGCTAAGGAAGAGGGTGACTGAACTGATGCTTCCTCTGCTTGGTACCACACAGCCCTGGCAGAGTTTGATGAGCCAAAGAGATCGACCTTTGTGATGTTCGGTGTCCTCACCATCGCCGTCAGGATCTACCACGACCGCCGGGGCTACGGCGTCTACTCGGGACCCATCGGCACGGCCGTCCTGGTGATAACCGTGAAATGGGTACGTAGGGAAGGTCACAGGCCAGGACTTTGCAGGGAAGGGTCCAACCTGTGCCAGCAGTTTTCTCTTTGAGCTCCAGCTCTAGCAGTGCAGGCCACGCCGGTGATTAAACGGCACTTGTCCTTCCACCCAAGCAGAAAGCAGGCAGACACACGTGATAAACGCCAGAGTCAATCGGTCTGAGCAATCCACCACATCTCCTGCCTCTGCATTTCTAATCAGGAGGAACATATTTATGGAGTTTTTACAGCTACTCAGAGGCAGAGGGGTCTGGTAAACTGCCCTGGAGACAGCGGAAGAAGGATATAAAACGCTGGGATAAAGCGGGAAGGAATCTGCCTGTAGTCTGCCTGAACCTGGCTGGAACGGTTGGGCACCGTGCTGCAGCCTGTGCCCCACACACAGCTGATGCTGAGGGAGTGTGGTGGCAGAGCCATTGGCAGCAGCAAGCATGGCTGTAAAAGGGAAAGATGGAGGATTCAGTAATGGGGTCAAAATTGCAGCAAAACGTTGCTGAGCATCATGGAAATACAGCAAGTCCCAGGCACATACCATCCCTGAGCCCTGTCTACTGCCAGGCCAGCCCCTAAAAGCAAGTGGCTATGGTGGGGAGGGGATGGGCAAGGTAGGGACCAAGGTATGAGCCCCTGTGTCCTCCAGCCTGCAGAAGCTGTGCTGGGATCCACTCTCCCAGAGACTGGGTTGGTGAGGGCACACACTTCCTGAGCTGGATTTGGGGCTAGATGTTAAGAAAACAGGATTATGATCAGGAATGAAGCTGGAGGGTGCAGGGGGATCCCTCAGCCTGGGGCAGCTGGTCTGCCAGCTTGGTGTGGTTTTAGTTCAGCATTTGTGGGATCTTTCTGATGTGGAGCAGCCAGATAAATCCAGGTGAATACTCTTAGTGTGCTTTCTTTCCTTCCAGCTACAAAAGATGAAAGAGAAGAAAGGGCTTTATCCAGACAAGAGTGTCTACACCCAGCAGATCGGCCCTGGCTTCTGTTTCGGGGCATTAGCACTGATGCTGAGGTTCTTCTTTGAGGTACCTGTTTGCACACTCAATGTCCCTGACTTTACAAGGTGTAAAGGATGTTCCCAAGATAGGAGACCCCCTCCTGTGTATCTTTGGGCTGCTTCCAGCCTTGGAAAAAACCCAGTTCAGGTGTGGGTCTCCAGGACTGATGTGCTGGGGTCTGGGATAAAGGTCCCTCCCTGCTTGTCCTCATCCCCCTACTGCCATGAGGTGTGACAGCGGGTGACACACAGGGTGATGCTCACTCTTTTCCCTCTGATGGAATTGTAAGGGTATGGACCACACTTCCTCCAGTCATACATGGTTTTGTCAAATATGAGTAAGGTTTGTCTGGGACCCAGGCGCAGGTGACTTAAGGACACCTCACAGAGCCACTGCAGGGACTGGATTCGACCCAGGCACAGCCAGGTCCAAAACTGCCTCACACCAAAGGGAAAAAAAACCCCACCTCAGTCAACTCCCAGAGGCACTTGATCTGGTGTTTATAACCTTTTGCTCTCACCACCAGCCAGTCTCTCCATCCTGTACGAAAGGGCCCATCCTCCCCGTGCTGGGGAAGGCGATAACCCCCCTGACAGAGCTGCCGGCCGTGCCTGCGCTCAGCCCCGCCGTTACTGCTGCTCTGTGCTTTGGGAGCTGCTTAGATACAACCTCACAGTCATCCCCAAGGATTATTTTTCAAAGCATTTAGTAATTGCAAATTCTAGCAGAACATAAACCCGTCAGTTAGCAGCAGCGGCCTCCCGGCACAGCCCAGCCCGGCCTCGCCGCCGCAGCCTGCGCGGGGTAATGAAACACTTCATCCAGCAATTGGGAAATGTGCAAATTGGAATGTGTTAAATCCACTTTGCCTTTCTCTTCTTTTTTTTTTTTTTTTTTAAGGCTGGAAAGCCTTTCTTCTCCCTGACAGCAAAAAAAAAAAAAAAAGAGACAGAAGGCTTAGGAATTCCTTTTTTTTTACGCCTTTCTTGCAGAAACGGGATGTTTTGTACCTAATGCAGAGCTCTTGCGACCCCAAGGTCTCACTAATGCTCTTTCCCCTTGCAGGAGTGGGATTACACCTATGTCCACAGCTTCTACCACTGTGCCTTGGCCATGGCTTTTGTGCTGCTGCTGCCCAAGGAGAACAAGAAGGCTGGGAATGCCGGGACCCCTGCCAGGCTTGACTGCTCCACGCTCTGCTGCTGTGTCTGAGATGCCCTGGGCAAGGAGGGCACTTGCTTTTCTGCTCCTGAGAAGATGCAACCAAAACCAAAATGCCTGCCTGCTGCATTTTCCTCTGGGACATAGGAATCTTGTCCCACCAGCTCTGTGCATGCTACATACCTGTACCTCTCTCTAGAGAAGCACTTGGCTGGGCTGCAACCCTCAGGAGATCCTCAGGACATGTCACTGCCTGGGCTGTCCCCTACACTGGCCTTGCAGGACCCCAATTGTTCCCTTTATGCAGGTTTATCCAGCCTTAGCACACAGAATCAAAGCATCACAGAATGATGGGGGTTGGAAGGGACCTGCAGAGCTCCTCCATCCCCAGCCCATGCTAAAGCAGGTTCCCCTCACTCAGGGGGCACAGGAACGTGTCCAGTTGGGCTTGGAAACCTCCTGAGCAGGAGCCTCCACACCTTCCCTGGGCAGCCTGGGCCAGGGCTCCCTCACCTCAGCACCAAAGAAGTTTCTCTTGGTGTTTAAGTGGAACTGTTTGTGTTCCAGCCTGTGCCTGTTACCCCTTGTCCTGTCACTGGGCACCACAGAAAAAAAGACTGGCCACATCTTCTCAACACTCACACTTTAGATATTTATAAGTGTTGGTAAGGTTCCCTCTCAGCCTTCACTTCTCCAGGCTGAACAGCCCCAAGTCCCGCAGCCTTTCCTCATAAGGAAGATGCTCCAGTCCCCTCAGCATCTTGGGAGCCCTGCACTGGCCTCTCTCCAGCAGTTGCCTGTCTCTCTTGATCTGAGGAGCCCAGAACTGGACACAGGACTCCAGATGAGGCCTCACCAAGGGAGAGCAGAGAAGGAGGAAGAAAATCTCCCTCAACCTGCTGCCCACACTCTTCTTCATACCCCTCAGGATGCCATTGGCCTTCCTGGCCATGAGGGCACATTGCTGGCTCATGGTTAGTTCGCTGCCCACTACAACTCCCAGATCCCTCTCCTGGAGCTACCCTCCAGCAGGTCACCCTCAGCCTGTCCTGGTGCAGGTGGTTGTTCCTCCCCAGCTGCAGAACTCTGCCCTTGCCCTTGTTGAACTTCATGAGATTCCTCTGCCTAACTCTCAGCCCATCCAGATCTCCCTGAATGGCAGCACAGTCTCTGGTGACTCAGCCTCTTGCTCCAGTTTGGTGCCATCAGTGAATAAGGCTTCACTTGCAACAACCAATTAACAGAACCTGTGTTTTTTTGAGCTGTTTACCATTTTATTTATGCAGAAGGGTTATGTAAATAATATCAACTAACAAAGACTTTGGAAGTGTGCAACACCAGCATTTCTTAGGTGGTGCAAGAAACTGGGGTCACAGAGTCTCAAGGGCTGGAAGGGACCTCAAAAGCTCATCCAAGTGCAACCCCTCCAGCCAGAGCAGCACCACCTAGAGTAGGTCACACAGGAACTCATCCAGGTGGGTTTTAAATGTCCCCAGAGAAGGAAACTGAACCTGCTCAGTTGAGGGCATATGCCAGCCCTAAAGCAGAGCTCCAGGAACAGCCACCCCAGGCCTGGAGGGACCTCAACACTGGGCACTTTGTCCTGGCAGAGCTGCCTGGGCAGCAGGTGCACTTGCAGAGAACCTCACTAGCATGGAAAGTACCTGGAAAAACAGAGGCAGAGAGAGGAAGCTCCTGGAAGGAGGGGGAGGGCTGTAAGCCTATAACATCTCTTCTAACAGACTATTTACTATAGCAGAAGTGTATGATTTATTTAGACTGTCTGGGAAACACGCCAAGACTATATGTCATGGACAATTAGAGCAGTATTGATATACAGTGATGTCCACAGAAAGCCCACATTAAGCCTGGGTTCCTCTGGAAGAGAAATCCACCTCGGTCATTCATCAGAGCAACTTCCTGTGACGGGGCAACAACCAAAACTGAATGAGCTTCCAACAAAAACAGAAATGAGTTATGAACCCCTGAGCATCCAACAGTCCCTGGCAAGCAGTGGCACGGGCACTGCAGCTGCACACAGAGACAGGGCTGGCTAAGAGTTTGCAAAGGGTTCACCAGCACCTAAAGCAACACAGCACCCCAGGTCTCTCTGAGCATCCAGCCCCCTGGATGGTTTGCAAGGTGATCTGAGGGTTTGTGTGTAACGCTTTCCCTGTTGCTTGCACGCTACTGGAGCTCTTTGCCATGCCAAAGACTGCTCAGGGCATCCTCAAAACACAATCCCCAGCACTTCAACTTCTAATTCAGAGTTAAATGGAAGAAGCAGCTTGGCACTGTGTGGAAGAGCTGGCTCTGAGGGTGTGCATCTGCTTCCTGAGGGGTAACCCATATGCATATCCCACAGCCAGAGCCACCCTGAGCACATCTCTGGGTGTACAAATACTCAGTGCTCACCCTCCCCCAGAGCTTAACCAGCAGTGCCAGCAGCCTCTGTCCCTCAGCACACCCTTTGCCACTTGCTGCAGGTGCTGATCCAAGGCACCCTGACCCCAGCAGCTCATTTTGTGACTCCTGGGCTGCAGCAACGTGCACAATCCCACAGCAAAGCCCAGCAGCTCACAGGCAGCATGGGCATGGGGACAGCCTGATAAAGGTAGGGTGCAGGGAGGGGAGGTGCTGGGTAATTGCAACGCCTTACCATGGCTGAGCAGGAGGGAAAAAGATTGGCAAACCCCATGTGAACAAGGAGGGCACATTAGCTAAAGCCCAGCTGATTAAACACAAGCTGCTGCTCCCACCTGCCACATATATTCAGGTGTTACATCAAAAAAAAACCCAAAAAGCACATTGCAGCCAATAAAATCCCAGGTGAGGTTTCCTTTTCCCCTCTCTCCACACATGCACCAGGGTGCTACTCCAACTGTGCCAACCATCAATCCCTTTGCATGCTGCTGAAGGACCAGCACTCTGCTTGGGACTGAAAGACAGCCAGGCACACCTCAGGGTCCCTGCAGCAGCATCAGCCCCCAGCGGGAAGGTGCAGGGGCTGAATTCACTATCAAGTTCACTATCTGCTGGGGCAGGATATCCCCTGCAATACAAATGCAGGGAAATATTATAAACATTTACAGCAACGTAGACAAAACAGTCTCTTGTAACCTTTTAGCGCTGCCCAGAGCTTTGCCTGTAAGAGCTCTTGAGCCCCTGCCAAAAATCCTTGCTGTTTTCATAAGAGTAGGTGTTTTCGTCTAAGGTGCAGTCTGAGTGCTGTGACCTTTGTCATGTCTGCTACTGAAATTTCCTGCTTCTCTGTTATTCTCTTCTTTGGTAAGACGATATGAAACCCAAAACTTTTATTGCCCCTTTTAAAGCGTCTTTATAGCTCCCCGTCTACTTCATATACTGTCTTATTCTCCAGCACTGGGATATTACTTATGGGATCCGGGCTTGATGCTGCAAAAGGCATTTGGGTTTCACACAGCCTCAAACTTTTTTTAAGATTGGCCTGGGGTGGGGGGGAAAGAAAAAAGAAAGAATAAAGAAGAAAAAAAGGAATGGGAGAGGAGGGACTGGGCCTTCCACTCCAGAGACATTTGCTACCAGTGCAGCGGGTGCCAAGAAGGCAGGAGCTTCCCTCCTACTCTGTGATGCCTCCCCCAGGCATAAAATCCCTTTTGCTTTGTGTCTGGGTATCACATGGCATCTCTTCCTGCACCTCCATCCCCTGCCAGCTGTGCCCTGGAGCTGGTGGCTCAGATGTGGCTGGTTCTGATTCTGGTATGTGGTGGTTGGGGCACATGTGCCCTGGAGCTGGTACTAGGGGAAGCCAGTCTTGCTCAGTGGGATCCTGCATCCCTCAGTTTCCTGCTCAGTTTTGGCATCAGGGCAGCCCACATGAAGGATATGCATCCCCAGGCCAGAGCTGATGCAAAGCCACAACAGCCAAAGAGTGATGCCCAGGCTTTGTGGTCCCATCCTGACCCTCAGGCTGTGGGGCATCACCTCTGCCACACACAGGGATCCCCCAGGACCTTGCTCACATCTGCACACTCCCCAGCACCCCGTTGCAAGAGGAGAGGGGAGAGCTGGCCCTGGCCTTCAGCCCTGCAGCCAGGGATCTTGTACTGACAAGGTGGAATTATCCCCTCCAAGTGACACACCTTCCCCCATGGCAAGGCAAGGACAAGTCGGGAATTAGGACCTACTCCTGCTCGAGGGGAAGCTTCCAGAGATGTCTAGTCAGGCTTGGTGCCAGCTAATCTTCCAGGCAAACTTTATCCAGATCCCTTTGGCTGCAGAAAGTGAAAATTTAGCCAGACCAAAACATAAAAGCTTGGTTTCTGCTGCCAGCTGTATGGGGCACTCCAGAAAACGCCTTATCACCATGGGATTCTGAAAGACCACTGTAGGTTTTTTCCACATGCTGCTCTCCCCTCCTCACCCTCCCACCACCCAGCCAGCCCTGCCAGGTTAACTCTCTAACCATTCCTTCTAACCATTTTCATGCCCTTTAAGCCACGGAGAAGTTATCCTGCTTCAGAAAGTGCTTTTGCTTTGTCTTGAGGCACATGCAGCTCATTCAGGAGGGGTAATGGACAACTCAAGGAGATGCATCCACCAGGAGAGTCCTGCCTCCTCCCAAGGAGGGCCAAAGAAACCCAGTTCCCCTGCAAATTCAGGAGTGGTGAATTCTTGTGCAGTTATAGGGGCAGGAGCTCTATGGGGAGACCCAGGGAGAGGTCTTGCCCTGAGGTCCTCCCTTGTCCTCCAGTTTTGATATGCAAGAGACGTCTGTGCCCTGTAACAGGGATAAGCCAGCTCTGCAAGAGCAAAGTGGGGTCACCATCGGTGTCCTACACAGGCACAGGGCTCCATGGCCCCAGGACATGCTACAGATGCACTGTGAGAAATCAGCTACATCTGGGAAAAAAAAACAGATGAAGCAAGTGAAGCTCCTATCTGGGGTCACTCAGCATCTCTCAGCTTCGATCCAGCTATCTCAGCCCCAATGCATTTCTAATTTCTGGTGCACAAAGGCTTCCTGCAATTTAGAGGAGTCAGGAGCAGCAAGCTGGGTTTTGCTGTGGCTGCTGCTGCTCTGCAGAACCAGTTTTCCTGCAGCAGCCCAGGATGGGACACAGAGCAGATGCAACCATGGGGTCAGTAAAGTGCAGCCCAAGCCAGCACCAACAAGAGAGAAAAGGGGTAATGGACATGAGCTGGAAGACAAACAGTTCCACTTAGACAGAGAAACTCCTTTGGTGCTGAGGTGAGGCAGCCCTGGCCCAGGCTGCCCAGGGAGGGTGTGGAGGCTCCTTCTTGGGAGGTTTCCAACCCCACCTGGACACGTTCCTGTGCCCCCTGAGCCAGGGGAACCTGCTTTAGCAGGGGCTTGGGCTGGATGAGCTCTGCAGGTCCCTTCTAAACCCCATCATTCTGGGGTTCTATGAAAACACCACTGGATTTCTCTCTCCTCTCAGCCTCCCAGCAAGACTTCCAACAAAGCTTTCCAGCCCAGCTGGCATGGGCAGTGCAGCCTCATCCCAGTGTCACTCAGGGACATAGCAACAGGGTATTTTCAAGGCCCAGTGGAGCTCAGCTGTGGTGCTGCAGACAGACTGAGCTGCTCAGCTCCCAGGGGGTCGGGCAGGGAGCCCCTCACACCCTCCCAGGTGTCTGCTCCATCCCGGCAGTGCTGCAGACGGATGCGGCTGATGGACTCGACCCAAATGACCAAACCCCAGCGCCGAGTCCCTGAGCCGGGACAGGGCAGCTGTGAAGCAGCCAGGCTCACTGGGCTCTTACAAGGATGCTTTCACAGCTGCAAGAGCCCAAGTCCAGCTCCAGGTTCGGTGTCTCCAGCCTTCCCTTTCCTCCGGCAGAGCGGTCCCAGGGAGCAGCAGTCCAAGGTTTTTGGTTTAGGCCAATCTCCCAGAAATGCTGTCATCATGCAGTGCATCACGCACGCTGCCGGATCCACATTACACAGGGGATGGCCCTGGGCCAGCACCTCTTCAAGGCAGTGGAAAAACCCTCCCTCGCTACGACGGGATCTGGCTCTGGCCGTCTGTGATCTGACAGATACCGTGGAGAGGAGAGAAGTTGTTTTAAGCTGTGAATATCTCGTGGCTCCAAAGCTTCTTCTGGCCCTGGACAGGGCAGAGTGTCTGTAGAGTGGGTGCTGCTCAGAAAAGTTCCCAGCCTGGCAACAGCCTTTCACTAAGCATTTTAAGGAACCGTCGTTATCTGATCCATGTGCTCCAATGCAAAGGAACCGCTCGGGTTTCCAACTGCACACATCATCTGATGCTCATAAAATGAGCTGATGTGTCTGAAAGCCCCAAACCCAAAGAAACATTTCAATGGGGAAAGAAAAGGCAAAAAAAAAGGCCAATCATGCTTTAAAAAACACTCCCCAAGGACAGACAGGGCTGGGTGGCTGCTCTCCTCTGCTTACCTGTGGTTTTCCACCAAAGCTCATGGATAAAACTCACAACCTCCTTAGAAAGCCAAGATCTGGTTTGCTTCTCAAAGGGAAGCTTTACCTGTGTGTTTCCTCTTTCTCTGTGTCTTTATTTGCATTTTCATTTTCACAGTAGTTGAGCTAATGTGAATGGAGCAGGAGTGAGGGTCCAGGTTATAACCAAAGTATCAGGTAGCACCTTCACATCTGGAAGGGATTTTGACACAAGTTCTCCCAGACTGTTACAGACAGTTTAAAAGTAAAATCTGATAAATAGCAAATGTTTAACAAGTCAATAGGAAGCTGCATTTCCAAGAACATGTGGCTCTTACTGGTCTAGCACCGGGGCATTGCCAAGGCCCTTCAAACACATCCCCACACATACCCGCAGCACACGGCAAGGGTCTGCCCCGTGGCTCTGCCTGGGCCTGCTCTCGGTTTCAGAGGGAAGGATTAAAGACAGATGTGTCTTTGTACTTCCAGACATGTCCAACAGCCTGCTTCAAAGCCTGAGAAGGTCCTGAGCTTCCCTGCATTGCTGGTAAGGGGTTTGCTTCTCCTTTGCAGCCTAAACCAAGTCCCCTTTGTTTTCTGCATGTCCCCAGCCTCGCTTTTAAGGTGGGAAAAGGATAAAAGGAGCTGAGCAGCTCAGGAAAGTGCCACAGAGCCCATTGCCACAAGCCTGCTGGCATACCAGGCACCACTACCCCAAGCACTCAAGTTCTAGGGGCTGTGCTGGCTGGTGAGGACCCAGTCGGGTCACTGCACTGAGAGTCAAAAGCACACAAGGTCTTTGCCTCAGTTTTGTACAGACTGGGGTCCATCAGAGCCCCAGTCCAAAAGCCAGAGGTGTTTGCATCTTTGGAAATCCTTTGCCACCCTTTTGAACTGCCTCCGGGAGGAAAAGTGCCACTGAGAGCAAAACAGCCCGATACAAAGGCCCTCGCGGTGTCGCAATCCCGCTTGGTTTAGGGAGACTTCATACCAATAAACAAATGACTACCCAAAAATGTGGAGAGAGGCATTAAAATAGAATTATGCAAGGACGGGGGGAGCAGAGAGGGAGACAGAGGAATAAGAAGTGACCAGGAAAACCACCAGAAACCCTCCAGGATGCCTGCCTATATTTAAAGATAATGTGTCCTGCTGTCTTGCCAAGTCCCACTCATTTGGAGCTGGGCTCATGTTTTGGATTAATTTTAAGGCAGTTCCTAAAGCATCTCACTCGTGCAAAGAAGAATTTTTGCCTCCTTGGCCAAGGTGACCTTTCAAAAAATTCTCACTCACTATTTTCCAGCCTCTCACTCGTTTATGATTGTCATCGCCTGGGAGCTGCAGGGCACCCCGGCCACACAGTTCCTTTACTGGAGCTCACCAGCCCCACAGCCCTGGAGCATCCTGGAGTGGGGCTGGGTGTGAGGATGGAGGGGCCGTAGGGAGGCATTTCTCTGCAAGTCAGAACCCTTCCCCTCTCCTGTGAGCATCACTCGACCAAGCACCAAGAGCAGAAATTGCCCCTCCTAGATACATGAGCTTCTCCAGGCACCCCACCATGGGCTGGCTAAAAGCTTCCCCTGAAACTTGTCTTCCCCAGAAAGACAGGTGATTTTTTATCTGAGATACTGTGTGGACACATGCCTGTGCTCTCCAGACTGGCACCTTTGGTTGAGGAAGGGAAAGGTAAATGAAAAATATTGCCCCCAAGCTGTGACTGTTCCGTTGCCTGGGAGTTTTCTGCTCAGCCCTTTGCTCAGAGCTGCCCCAGAAGAAACCACCTCAAGACATTCTCAGTCTCCATGCGGAGGATGCATTCAAGAGGCATCACTACCAGCTGCCAGCCACAACAAGGGGGAGAGTTTTTTGCCAGGAACATGAGAGCAGTCGCTCACAGAAACATCACCCAGTCCACCTCCTTTCCCAGGCATCTGCAGCATCCTAATCACCCTGGAATCCAAAGCACAGCCGTGGCAGGGCCCTCAGATGCTTCCCATTTAGCTTAAACGTTAGCAAAATGCTCAGCCACTGAGTCAGGGCAGGCCCAGGGCAGGCTGGCACACCAGCCTTGCTCAGCTGCCCCTGCCATGCCACCACAGCATCATGTTTTTCAAAGCCAAATAACCCCTGGTATTCTGCAGCTCTCCCAGGGTACTTCTGGAGAGTGAGCAGGACATGAGATGTGGAAGCTGCTGGGCTTTGTTGGTGGTGCCAGATGCCATGAGGGGGTTTGAAGGAAGCTATGGAGGAGAAAAGCACCATCTGAGGGACTGGAGAGGCATGGGTAGAGGGACAGCACTGGCAGCAGAAGGTGTGGAGCCCCTCAGCCCTGACACTGGTACCACACAGAGTCCGGGGATTGCAGATGGTTGGGAGCAGCCCAGGATGCAAGAGGCTCTGCTGCTGCTTGGGCTTTTAGAACCCTGACAAGTCTGAGCCAGACGCTTTCTTTCCATCACACCTCATGCCTTAAAGATCCACGGACAATACTGAGTGATAACAGTAATCAGAAATCAGCCCTTTGCCTAGGAAAAAAAATCAATCACAAGATCTCAGTGCTCCCCAGGTCCAAAGGTACCAGACATAACAAGGGGACATCCTTCCCACAGCAGCTTTGGTACATTAGCAACCAGCCCCTGGGAACCAAGACAGGCAGAGACAGCCACGAAAATGAGACAGACATTTGGGGTTTCAGTTAAGCAAATTTCCTCCAACCAGCAAGAAAAGTTGAGCTTGGGTTTGGCTGGATTTGGGAGATGAAGTTTTTGGGCAGCTCCATGGTTTTATTTAAACCAGTTCAACCAGCCATCTCATAACCTCATCCCATGAGGGGAAGGCAGAAACTCAAGGTGCCTCTTGTGCAATAGATGCTGCTCTCTACCAAAGCAGGTCTGGGATAGTGCTCAGAGTTTTGCTCCATCTCTGTCCAGGCTAAAGGAAAGACCACACACAAAAAAGGTTTCAGGATGCCAGCAGCTGTGCACAAAGCATTTGGTTTACATTAATTATGTCTGGACAAAAAAAAAAGAAGGCGGGAGGGGAGTGGAGGAGAGCAGAGTAGAGCAAGCTGAGGAGACAGGAGGGATGGAGGGAGGCTTCTGCATCATCCTGATGAGATCTGCTCAGATCACAAACACAGATTGCAGCACATGCAGTGTGTCTTAACAGCTTCTGCCCAGAATGGCTTCTGTCACCCAGAGCAGAGTGTTCCTGCCTCCAAAGCAGGTGATGAGCACTGCCAGGTCACAGCATTGAGCATGCCCAGAGATGGGCATCAAAGGTGGTGAAGGGCCTGGAGTACAAGTCTGATGGGGAGCAGCTGAGGGAACTGAGAGTGTTTAACCTGAAGGAGTCTGAGGGGAGAGAGGAACACTCTTTGCAACTTCCTTAGTTGCTGTACCAAGGGAGGGGTTGGTCTCTGCTCCCCAGTAATGAATGACAGAACGAGAAGAAATGGCCTCAAGTTGCCCGAGGGAAGGTTGAGATTGAAGCTGAGGCAGAACTGTTTCCCTGAGAGGGTTCTCAGCCCCTGTGCAAGGCTGCCCAGGGAGCTGGGGGAGTGCCCAGCCCTGGAGGGATCCCAAAGCCATGGAGCTGAGGGCTGTGGGGTAGTGCTGGGCTGGGCAGGGTGAGGGGAGGGCTGGGACTCCACGAGCTTAAAGGCCTTTTCCAACCAAAATGATTCAGTGATTCTATCACCAGGCACAGGCAGCTGGTGACAGTCATGCCACTGCATCTCCTACAGCCACTGTCCAGGGGCAGTGTGGCCCATCTGCAGCCTCCTGCCATCAGCAACTGCCCCAGCCCAGCCCAGCTCCTCTCCTCGGGCAGCCGCTCTCCGCCTCGCCCGTGTAATAAACTTGCTGGTTACAGCAGCACTGTCTCTGCTCAGCAGCTCGGGGGGCCCAGCCTACGCACGCCAGAAGCTGGACTGACCCATGTCAGAGGTGATTAATTTATCAGGCTTTTGGCACCCACCTCTCCCCGCCAGAAAAACAATCTCCCAAATTCCAGGCCCTCCCTCCCAGCAGATGTGTCTGCGGCGAGGGCAACCGTTCCAGCCCGTCCTGCAGGAGCTGCCGCAGGGATGCGGCGCCCGGAGCAATCCTGTTGCCATCCACCTTCCCCATCCCCACTGTGCATCTGCAGGAAAAGCTCCCCTGGGAGCAAAGCCCAGGGGCTCCTGCCAGGCTGTCATCCTAATGGACCCAGCCTCTTGCCCTAAGTAGGTGTCAGTGCTGCCAAGCCACTGAGGAGAATCAGGACCTTAGCCCAGGGAGCTGCCTGGCACCAGGGAGCATGTCTGTGCTTGAAGCGAGCAGGCACTGATAAAAACCTAATTGGCATTAATCTGTGTCATCAGGGAAACATTCCAGGTCTTTAAGGGACAGATTAACAACGTTGTTACCAGAGAAGGTCAGAGGACAAGCTCTGCAGCTCCCCCTTCCCCGCCTCTACCAGGGCTTTAAAGTGAGGAATCAAGAGGCTGGGTGATATCATTCAGATGCTGCAGAGCGCTTAGATGTTAGACAGCCAAGAAACAGGAGAGGTTTTTCTTGCTCTCCTCCTGCCCCTCTGCCTTCCCCTGGGTTCTGGAGGAGGGATGGGAGCCCATCAGAGCACGGGGCTGCCAGCCCCACTGCATCCCAGCTCCAGACACGAGGAGACCTGCTGCCCGGCCGAGGCCTGAGCTCGGCCTGACGTCAGGGTGAAGAATGGAGTGGGGGGCAGGGAAGTGGGGAACAACAGGCAAACAGCCTCTTATTTATCCAAAAAGGTCAAAAACGCCTTGGAAGAGGCTGGGGCTGGATCCCCACAGTCCAGAGGAGGCCAGCGTCTCCTCGAAGGAGAGGTTTCACAATTCATCTCGTTTGTTCGCTGTGGCATTTTCATCACGGTAGTTCGACTTATGCAATTACATAAAAAACATCTAATGAAATCTCAGTGACACAAAACATGAACGTTTATATTGGCCTCCTTGTGCCGTGGAGTTGATCTTGGCTGGGCTGTCCAGACAGACATTCTGCATTCTTCAGAGATTAAGCACTGAAAACGCTCCGGAGAGAAACGCAGCTGCCCGCTCCCCCTGCAGCCGTGCTGCTAATTCCAAACACATGCTGCCGGCCCAGGGAAAGGGAGCACGTTCCTTACACACACATACACACACACAGGGGTACCAGGGGCACCCAGCCTGGTACCCTGTGCATCCCCCATCACATCTCCCTCACCACGAGTAGTCGCTGAAGCTAAGCGCATCTCGTCACCATATGAGCGTGATGGCTCAGGGGAAACGGTGTGAGGGGTAAAAAAGGTACTGCAGCAGAATTGGTAGTAAATAAGAAGAGCATTGAGTGACCTCCTTGGAGCCCCTGAGCCTGGCTGCATGGCACTGATGCCAGTGCTCCCAGTTCATCAGCCTGTGAGGTGCCGGGCCCTGGTCAAAAGCAAGGAATCCTCATCCTCTTTTGGTTCTCACCTACTCCCTTTTATAAACTTTTCTGTTTCCCGTTAAAAGTCAAGATGAGCTTTAATAAAAGGGAGAAAGATGAGGAGGATGAGGCATGGAGAGTAGGGGCTTTGCTTTTAGTAGCACAGAGGGAACAGGATGAGGATCCACAGTGTTTCTGAAGATGGAGATCGGAAGAGACAAGAAGGGATGCAAAAGGGACCACATTGCCCAGTCCTGCTGCTGCCCACGTTACCCACACATTGACTTTGGGCACTTTGGCATGAACATGCCCTGAGCTGCCCTGAACCTATAATCAAGTGTCACTGGGCAATGCTGTTGCTGGTGCCATGAGCAGAGACACCTTGCTGGCACCACCCAGGACATGTCCCACCAGGCAACCCAGCTCCCATCACAGCCAGTCCTGTGTTTGAGACCCAGGGCACTGATGCCCTCATGCCCACCATGGCTCTAGGGCTACAAAGATGGTCAGAGAACTGAAATATCTTTCTTTGCAGAACCTGGGGCTGTTCAGCCTGGAGAAGAGAAGGCTGAGGTGAGACCAGATCAAGGCTTACAAGTACCTATAGGGTGGCTGTCAGGGGTGATCAGTGGTGGCCAGTGACAGGACAAGGGGTAATGGGCACACAAAGTTCCACTTAAACACACAGAGAAACTCCTTTGGTGCTGAGGTGAGGGAGCCCTGGCCCAGGCTGCCCAGGGAGGGTGTGGAGGCTCCTTCTCAGGAGGTTTCCAAACCCACCTGGACACGTTCCTGTGTCCCCTGAGCCAGGGGAACCTGCTTTAGCAGGGGGTTGGGCTGGAGGAGCTCTGGAGATCTCTCCCAGTCCCCACCACTCTGGGATGCTCTGATTCTATGAAATGCAGCTCACCCAGCAGAAGCACCGTGGATAAATGTGCTGCCTGGCAAGGCACCCATTGTGCCAGGTGAAGGAGGAGCAAATTCTGCCCAGCACCAGCTCATGCCACAGGAGACTCTCCAAATACAGATCGGTTCAGGGATTGGGACCAGCACTGGCTCATAGAGTTGCAACCACAGGGATCCTGCCCCACACCACTGGCTACAACTGGAGCTCTTGAAAAGCCCCAAACTGCCTCTCTAGTGAGGATGGGGGAGTCCAAAGCACAACCACCCCCATTGATGCCGTTGTTTTAAGGGCAGAACATTTCTGCCATCCTCCAAACCATCAGCAAAACAAGATGTCAGGGCTGTGACTGCTGCTGGCATTGATTCTGCCAGGGCATGGGAGGGATCCGGGAATAACTGGAGGGGGTCCAGAGAGCAGCAGCCCCACAGGTGCATCAGGTGATTTCCCACATGGGCTGTCTGCAAAGGCTCAGGCTTTATCACCTTGCACAGGAGAAAGAAAGATGGGAGGAGGAGGGGGGAGAGAGAGAAAAGAGCCCCTATTCCACTCTCATCAAGGAAGCAGCCAGCCATCCAAAAAACTTAATGTCATATTTTAGCAAGAAAAACAGCTGTTGTGGTACTTGAAGGCCCAGCATATTTTGGCCAGGGCTGTGTGTTGTGGATATTGGCTGAGTCAAGGTTAGCTGTTAAAGGCAGAAATTCTAGACCCATACAGAGAAACATCGCGTTCCTTTATATTCAGATAATATTTACTCACAGGCCTGTTTTGTTTTGTTTTCTTCTCCCTCCTGGAGGGGGGCCCGGCCCTGAGACTGTGGCTGCCCTTGGCATTGCTGCTCTGTGGGCAGGGGGTGGCTGCAGGGAGGGTTTGGGAGTGATGGAAGCAACGGGAAAAGAAGAGCAGGCTCTGCCTGACACTGCTAACTTGAGGTTTGTTTGCCCCCAGTCTTTGAGCTCCCAAGCTCAAGAGAGACAGGGAATGTCCAGAGATGGTCCAGTGAAGACCTACAAAGATGATCAGCGATCTGAAACATCTTTCTTTTGAGGAAAGGCTGTGGGACTCGGGGCTGTTCAGCCTGGAGAAGGCTGAGGAAGGACTTCATCAACACTTATCAGTAACTAAAGGGTTGGTGTCAGGAGGACTGGGCCAGGCTTTGTTCTCTAGTGTCCAGTGACAGGACAAGGGTTGACTGGCACAGGCTGGAACACAAACAGTTCCACTGAAACACCAAGAGCAACTCCTTTGGTGCTGAGGTGAGGGAGCCCTGGCCCAGGCTGCCCAGGGAGGGTGTGGAGGCTCCTTCTCAGGAGGTTTCCAACCCCACCTGGACACGTTCCTGTGCCCCCTGAGCCAGGGGAACCTGCTTGAGCAGGGGGTTGGGCTGGAGGAGCTCGTACCATTCTATGCCAACAAAGCTGTGGCAGGAGAAGAGGGCACAGGGGGAGTGAGCTCCCAGGGCCACCCCCTGCCCCAGGAAGGATAGCCCTACCCCAGCTGAGGTGTCAGTACACCTACAAAACACCCACAATAGTAACCCCATGAAAATTAAGTGCAATTTTCATACAATGTCTTGCATCTTTACCTTTCCATAACTTTGCTCTTTGAGCACATCTCTGGGGTTGAAGTTATCTCCCATTTAACACCCGTATCCAACACTGGTCCCCAAACCAGCCACGCTCATGGGGCACCAGACCTCACCAAAAGGTTTTTGCGTGATGACTGCTTCCAGCTCCCACCATGAGATCAAACAGAGCTCCTGGGTCTAGAAGGGTGGTGTAAGGGGTGCATTTGTACTGAATGAAAATGAAAACTCCCCCCGAACTGGACACAGAGTCCCTCAGGCTCTGCAGCCCTGTGCCGAGCACGATGCCACCCAGGCTGTCAATGACTCATCTTCTCGTAAAGCTGGTTTGCTTAGGAAGAAAGAAAAGCCCTTGCCCTGAAACAATTCCTCTGCTCTTGCCAAGCTCGGCAGGAGCAATCCACGCTGTCTCTCTGCTTCTCCCAGCACCAGCATCCCCCCCACCGCTGGAGCCAGACCCCCTGACCCCCCTGCAGGGCCGGGGCTTTCCTCCCTCCTCCCTCCCAGCATCACGCCTCCCCAAACACAGAGCCACCAAATACAACCCCACATACTTCACTAACCTCAGACACTTGGATGGGGAAGGCTGTGGATGCAAGAGGAAAAGAAAAGGGGGGAGGAAAAAAAAAAAAAAAGGAGAAGTCCAAGGTGGAACCGCAATGTTTATAAAATGGGTCACTGAATTATACATAAAAATATTTTCCTTGTGGATGCAATTACTTCCTGGACTTGTTATTCCACAGATGCTTAAGTTTGCCTCAAGCAACTCCAATAAATGCTTTACAGTCTACAGGATCAACAGTAGCAGTGCTGGAGCGAATTGAGCAGCGCTGGTTCAAATTTGTCAGAAAACCACACAGTGTTTTCATGCACACGTTGGAGAAACCCAAACAAAACCATTCCCAACCGTCCTGCTCCTTTTCCTTATGCTTTTAATGGGTTTCACATGAGCTCTTCCAGACATGGGCACAGCCCTACGGGCTCAGGACACCAGGGTAAATGCTCCCCGACAGCCAAGGAGTCCCCAGGAGGAGATGGGACTGAGCAGAGGCTGCATCTCTCATCGCTCTCCTCTATAAACCCACCTCATTTTGGCTCCCAGATTTCCCTTATCTCGTTCTTCTGCAAGGTCCGGTTCACCCCTTAGGTACCCGTGGGGCAGCAGGATCTACAACCAGCTTAGGAGGCTTTCCCAAGGGAAATGAATTTTAGGAGCAAGGGGTTGGGGCCGCCCCTACCTGCCACAGGGGTTTCAGAGGAGTGAGGGAGAGTTCAGGGGCTTGGGAGGGGTGACACACAGCATGTTGGGTTTCAAAGCACCACAAAAAAAAACCCAGAGGAGCTGCAGCAAAGCCAGTGGGAAAGGAAAGGAGCTGAGGTTACAACTGGGTGGTTTCCAGCACAGGTTGGCTGCAACAGTCTTCCCTCATGGCAGGGACAGGTATTTGGGGTTTTTCTCCTCTATCCCACCATCAATATTTACAGAACTCAGAGAAATTCAAGGCCACCGAGCTGTGTATGGATCTTTTTTTCAATGTCCAAAGGCCCCTGAATAAAATCCTGGTCCATCTGGTGCATCTCGACCTTCAAAAGCCTTCAAAGCTCCTTCTGCTGAAGAGCAATTGCAAGTATTCAGTGCTGCTTCCAACAACCCTGACTGGAAGAGCAAGCGAGGGCTGGGCTGCTGAGGGGATACCCCAGGATCACGGGGCAGGGTGCTGGAATGCCAATAAGACAAATCGACATCTGCCCAAATATTACCTCAAGATTCACTCCAGAACTAACAGGTGGCTGTAACAAGATTATCCCATTAACAGATCCACCAGTGGAGCAGAAAATGTGCTTTCAGGTCTCTGCTTTCACTCTGAATTTCACCCACGAGGTTTTTCCACCAGCAGGATAAACGGGTCAAATGGTGCCTGCAAAAATGGGCTTAAGAAAAAGCTGCTTATTCTCCTGCTTCGAGGAGGCAGCTGCCTCCTGTTACCCCTTGCATGGGATTCCTGGCTCAGCTTTGCCTTCTTACAGGCCACTGCAGCAATCCTGCTCCCCTCCTGCTCTGCCAGAGATGGATGGCAGCCGGACAGCAGCGTTGATGAGGTTCCCCCCCTCAGTTCTTCTCCTTTCCTCACAAGAAAGATGTTCCAGGCCCCTGATCATCTTGGTAGCCCTGTGTTGGCCCCTCCCCAAGCAGTTCCCTGTCTCTCTTGAGCTGAAAAGCCCAGAACTGGACACAGGACTCCAGATGAGGCCTCACCAGGGCATTTATGAGCACTCCCCACCCCTCCAACTGACAGAAAATGCTTTCCCAAAGGGAAGGAGGCAGGTTTCCCTCTGCCCTCACTCCCAGCCCCAGGATGGGGACAGGGATGATGTCCCCACAGCTCAACCACACACGAGGCAATGCCCACCTTGGAGGTTAAGCCAAAGGCTCTCCAGGGAATGCACTGGTGGGTTTACTTGTAATTTGGTCCCAACACATCTCAATTTTCAATTCAACCATCACTGAAGAGACATAAAACAAAACCAGAGACAAGAGAGGGGAGGGAGAGAGCAAGGGAGAGAGGGAGAAAGGGAGGGAGCAAGCGCTGGATCTGCCCAAAGCTCTTAATTAGCCACAGAAAAACATTGACATTCCTTCACTGGCCCCCAGACAAGGGATGGAGCAGTTCAAGAGCCGCGATGCAGTCACTGGCAAACACATACACCCACACACACACACCGGCGGCAGGTCCCGGTACTGCAGCCACCAGACAAAGCCCTGGGGAAACGGCTTTGGCAAAGAGTGAGGAAGAGCTTAGGTCTCACAGCTCCCTCCTGGGGATGACCTCGAGGTGCTTTTAAATGACCCAAGTATTCTCCTTCGCAAGGCAAAGCAGCTGGGAAACACCATGCACAAAGAGGAATCCCATGTGGGATTTCACTGTGGCTGGACAGCATTCAGCTCCAGGCCCCCGAGCCAGCGGTGCCCAGGTTGAAGGGGTCAGATCCTGCCTCCAGATGTGAGAGTCACTGTGATTTGGGGGTGATGGGCTGAACTCTGCAGCACAGCATCCCACAGGGCATCCCCAGTACCCTGTGCCAGCCCTTCCTGCAAACATCCAGAGACTGAGGTGCCCCTCAATTCCTGCAGGTCCCAACAGCTCATCACAGAGACCAGCAGCCAACTGGAGATCCCCACTGCTGACCTCTCAGCCTCCCACACAGCACCCACTCAAGCCCTAGCCTGAGTGCCATGAGAGTTTAATCCCCCTGGGATCCCCTGGCTGCCCCAGCCCTCCTGGTTGAGTCATTTGCAGGGTGCAGGAGGCAGAGTGCCACAGGGGCTCCAAATCTGTTCCTCATTAGCTGGGGCAGACAGCCCAGCGCGGGAGTCTGAGCTCTAATCTCCTTTCCAGTTGGTATCCATCAGCAGATGTACAACAAGTGGTTGGATATTTTAGCAAGGCATGTGTGTGACAGGGCTGTCAGGTTTGGGGGGTTTTTCCAGCCAGGGGTTGGGGGGGGGGATAAGACCCACATGGAGGCTTTGCTGGTCACCCGCAGAGCCCGGCGGCTGCCAGCTCTGCTCCGCCAGTGCAGGGGTTTATTTTACCAAGGGCTTTCTTGGAAGAAGCAGTGATGAAGTTAACAGCCTGTGAGCCATAATTGGCTCGCATCAAATCAAGGAAATGATATGTTTTGTTTTGCCCTTCTAAAGAAGACGAAGAAGAAGAAAAATCATATTAAACAGGAAAGAAACCCTGCGGAGTCCAAGGAAGGAGCAGGCAGCAGGTCTCAGGAATTTGTGGGGAGATTTGTGTCCCAAGCATAAAGAAATCCAGTCCTTGCCATCAGGAGAGAAAAAGCAAGCAGCTTCACTCCAAAATGTGCAGTAGAAATGCCCGTGGGCAAGGGGAGAGGGATCAAAAAAACTCCAGGTTGTGACACCACAACAGTTGCCACTTCAAAGCGTGTCCCAGCAGCTCCTGGAGTCCAACTGGACACTCAAAATAGAGCTTTCCTCAGCAAAATTCTTCTGGAAAGCTCTTTTATTTATCTCACTACCTCTAAACCAACACAGGGAGTCAAAAACCTTGTGGTACCTTAACATGGCTCTGGATATACCAAGCATTTCATAAAGGAAACTGCCTTGGGCTTGTTCTCTAAACTGTTTTTAGCCCCTGTGTCTACAGTCTGGATGTGAGATGAGTTGGGATATGGCAGAACCATCCTCCCAAGGCTGCAGGTCCCCTAAGTCATCAGGTCTCAGGAGGGGTAAGGTCCAGCCCCTAAAGCCTGCCCTGGAGACATCCCTGCAGACAAGCAGGGCTCAGCTGCATTTCCACACATGCTGCCACAGTAGTGCAGTCCTGAGCTCACCAAGTTTTCACCCACAAGCAACCAGTGCCCCTACTTCACAGTCCCCGAGCCCCATCCCAGCTTGGCACCAGGGCATCAAGTGCCACCAAGGTTTGTCCTGACTGGAGGCAGCTGCAGCCACATCCCAGCTCTGGATTCTGTGTAAAACTTGAGCTATTTCCCAGGGCTGCACTGTTTGAAAGCGCAGCATCCCTGAGGGATGCTCAGCCCCTGCTTTCATGCAGCATCACTGCACAGTTGGCACTGCATGAAGATCAACCACATCACCCAAGCAAGGCAAGAGGTGCAAGGACCATGGTGGATGCTGGCTGCATCCCTCCTTCTCTCAGGAACTTTCACAGCCCATGGGAAACCCAAACTCCAGAAAACTGTGGCTCTATGAGGCCTTAACACTGTTGACATGCATCAGTCCAAGCCAGTGGCCACCCAAAAGCTGCAGCAGAAGATGCAGTGAGTGACAAAACCTCCACATTGCATGTGAAGGGCTGGAAAACTGCCAACTGCCTGCCCCCACATCCTCTTTTACCCACCAGCTCAGTTTCACTTGTACCTGTGGGCATTGCAAGTTGTGAGTTGCAAGATTTCAAGCAGGAAAAGAAGCAGCCTGGCTTTGGTAAATCCCACACCCAGCTGCAGATCCCCCTCACACACCTTCCAGCTCATCCTGGCTTCTGGCTTAGCCAGGTCAGAAAGGGGACACCAGAACCCCTCACTCTAAGCATAGGGAGGGACACACAAGTTTTCCATTTGTGTGGCAAACAGGAAACCCCCCAAATTCAAGCCTTTCCCAGCTTAAAAATAACAGACAAACAAACAAACAAACAAAAAAACCCCAACAGCAAACCCTGAACCAGAAACTCTAATTTGGTTTGGAAATGTCATTTCCAAATGGCACATGAGAAATCATGCTCTGACCTGCTGCTGCTGACAGGCAAATATTTATCCCCTCAAAATTTCCACATAAACCCATCACTTTTGTCAGTAGCTCTGGACACCAGGAGCAGGGGGGGGAAGGCAGCAAAAGGGGAGCCAGGAGGCACAGGGACAGGCAGCCCTGTCTGGTGGGTCAGAGCCACGGGTGGCTGCGAGTCGCTCCCACAGACCACTGCAGACACGACAGGTCTCCTCAAGGCTCATTTTGACATGAGATTCAGCTTTTTCCAGCATATTGAGGTTAGAGTATTTTTTCCCCAAGCCCTGTGGTACCTTTTTTTTCCCCCTAAACACATGAAACCAACACAAGCTCTGCTCCCAAGCCCCTCAACACTCCATCACCCCACGCCGCCGCTCTCGCTCACGGTGCAGCGGCTCCTGTCTGACAGACGTTTCTCAGCCTCTTATGCAGAGTTATTCTTTTGCTCTGTGTTTTGATACTTACAAAGCCATTACCATCCCTCACATGCACATCCATCATCAGACCTTCAAACTCCTGAAAGGGCCAAACCCCCCCCCCCATTTTCCACTCCCCATGCAGCCTGCCAGGCTCTGTTCTTCTACTCTGCGTTCCTTCATCCATCGAAAGACATTTCAGCAAGTTCTGAATCCAACAAAGGAAGCAGATGGCAGCCTGGAAAGGGAGTGATTTTTTTTTTGCTATGAGGGGGGAGAAGGGTGAGGGATACAGCAGGGAAGAGCTGACTTCTGTCTGCCTGGTTGAAAAAGCTAACCTAGGCTCCAGGTACCGGTGTCTTTATTGAGTTGGGGAGTGCAAGACCTTGGGGCCTTGGAAAGCTGTGGGGTGAGATACCCCCAGCTCTGTAAGCATCATGCCAAAGAAGTGCACCCACTCTCATTCCACATGCCCCCAGCAGTCACTGGATGTCTCCTCTGCAGCTCTGTGCACCCATTTGCCTGTGTTTTGCAAGGAGATGGTCCCTGGCAGGATCCATTCACTGCCCAAAATCACTCAGGTGAGCCCACAGAGCAGCACCACGCTGCAAAACACCAGCTCCCCTATAGCCTTATGGGACACAAAGAGAAGCAGCCCTGCCCCAGCCTAGGGCAAACCATCCTCAGGGCTGCATTACTGCATCCTGACCCAGCAATCACCAGTTCAGACTTACAGGGAAGATTTATGAAAGGATGTGGCCAGATGAGCGATAGAGACGAATAACCTTGAGGAGTGACTGATTTCTCCCTTACATGAGGAACAGAAGTTAATTTATGGGTTGGGTTAGTGAAGTTGCCAAGTGGCTTTGATGCAGTTGATGTTTTTGCGTCTGTTGGTGATCTATTGCCCAGCTGTCAGAGGGGGAGGCAGGTCCTGTTGAGCTGGAGCAATGCATCACTCTGAGTGAGGCAGCCAACAGCTCTCAACAAAACCAGATTGCCCTTTAATCAGCCACAGGTTAGTTTGCTGCTTTCCCCAACGTGGGCACTTCATTCCTCCTGGTTCACCCTTAAAGGCCTGGAGTCCTGTTAATTGCTGCAGAGGTGGGGAGCAGGTCAGGAGTCCCTTTGCCATGCTGATGGCCAAGCACAGGCCACCAGAGACACCACTGAGGCAAAATCCCTCACCTTACCCACTCCTGGGGTGTTTTGGTAGGACCTACAGCAATTCAGGAGAGTCTCCAAGGAGATGGAATCCTGTGCCTAGTTCTGGGCTCTCCAGTTCAAGAGAGATGGGGAACTGCTGGTAAAAGGCCAGTGGAGGGGTTACCAAGATGATGAAGGGACTGCAACTGATGAGGAAAGGATCTGGGGCTGTTTAACCTGCCCAGAGAAGGTGTGGACACTCCTTCTCAGGAGGTTTCCAAACCCACCTGGACACGTTCCTGTGCCCCCTGAAGGGGAATAGGGTGATGGGTGCTTTATTCCTTACCAAGGCTGTACTTTTAGAAAGAAACCATGGAGGGCAGAGGGAGGATGTGGTGCTCACTGAACGCGAGTTGTGGGGACTGGCTACACCACACCTGAGGGACTCCACTTCCTTCCAGGGGACAGCATCCCCTGCGCACTGAGGGACAGGCCTGCCCAGAGACCCAGCCTCATCCTGGCACCACTGCCAGCCTTCACTGCATCACCTTGCTCCCTCCTGAAAGCCTCCCACAAATGGCCATTCAGGGAAAAAAAAACCTTGGTAATTAAGTGATCACATAAATACAGCAAAGGCAGATAATGTACACTTACAGGCTTGACAGCTCTTCAGTCAATAGTTTCTTTGTAGCCAAAAGCATAAGAATTCAATCTGGTGCAAGCAACAGCCTTGTTGGGACAGGAGGGGGCACTCAGGCCTCCAGCACCCACATGCTGGGCTCACACACTGCAGCAGCAGAGTAGATCTCAGGTCACAGCCTTATTTTGCTGAATCCCAGGGCTGCAGCAGGCTACCTCTGACCACCCAGCACCCAGACTGAGCACTCAAACACACCCCAAGTTGCTGCCAGGGTCTGGGGCTCAGCAGCCCTGCTCCTGAGAGAGAGAGAGAGAAGGTGCAGATCTTGCTTTCTCAAGTCCCTCACTAGAGGCCACATCAATCTCCAAGAATGAAGGAGATGAATTAACAAGAGATGCTGTACACTGATGGCCATTTTGCCATATTCTGCTCTGAGAGAGCTTCTCCCTGGGCAAGTGACCAGCCTGCACAGCCAGGTCAGTGCCCAGCACTGCCACCAATGCCCCACACTCCATCAGGGCACATCCTCTCTCCCTGCTGCAATGCCTGCCTCTACAAACAGGACACTCCCAGCCAACACTGAGGCAAACACTCAAAGAATGCACAGACAACACACCCCTCAACACACACAGAAGCCTTTCTTCCACTCACCCCTAAGACTAACAATACAGGCTTCACACCTTTGCCCTAAGAGACATCACTGCTGGCAGGGACTCAGAGCCCAGAACAGAAACCTCTCCAAGAAGCACAAGCACAGAGCTGGTGTGACCCTGCATGGAGCAGCACACTCAGCCCCACCACAGTCCCAAAAAAGCAGCAGCCAAGCAGTTCTACAGTGCAAAGAGCCAGAGATAACTAACCAGCAAGCCCACAGCTTCCTCCTTGCTCTTGATAGCAAAAATAATAAATGAAAGAGAAAAGCCCTTACCTTGCAGCAGCCTCAGCCCTCCGAGCCCCTGCAGCCACATTCCCTGCCCAAGACCCTCACACTCAACACCTGTAGCCACTTCTCCCCTACACCTGGTGAAAAATAGGGGGTTTATTTAACTCGTAGGGGGAGAAAGGCAGCTGCTTTGGAATGTAACCTGGCAAATATTACATTGCAGAGGCTCAGCACGTTGAGTTTTGGGGTAAAGCTGAGGCCTAGGAGGGGCAGAGGAGATGGAGAATAACTTTTCCAATGGGTGGCTTTAAGGAATTTGAAGAGAGATTCACTGTATGAATTTTCAGCATCCTTCCTCCTCAGATTCCCTAAGGCCACTCATTTGCAGGTTTTCCTTGGTCTGCAAGGTGCAAGCAGCAGCAATTCATCCTGGCCTGGCTTTGCACACAGTGCTGCTAGCCTAAAACTGTGGAGCAAAGAACCCCTGAGGGAGGAGATTGATGGCATTTGCTGATGGAGAGGGAACGCCCAGACACTAGGGACTAGTTCCAGGTTGTCTAGAGGTTCTTGTGACATCCCTGTTCAGGCCAACACAGCACTGGAAAGTTTTTGAATGAGCTGGGCTGCCACCCTGACATCCCCTGGCTCCACGACCTTTCTTCCTGCAGGGAACTTACAGCTCCGAGTGCATGAGTCAGCTGTAAATCCCCAGCATCGATCAGACACTGAATGCAGCACTTGGTGCCTGAGAAAGGGGAAGCAGACTGCATGCAGGGAAGAGTACAGCAGGTCCTGGATGACACCAAAGCATCGCTAGGGCTCCCACACAGGCTCAAGGGTGTAGAAACCATCCAAGAAGTCCCAACAGCACCAAGGAGTCGGGTGAATGATGGAAACAAGAGGAGCACTACAGTAGTTTAGCAAAAGACATCTTTTGCTAATTAAATCCAAGGTGTAGGTGTGTGTCTCCTTTGCTACAGGCTGAATTCGGAGCTTTGCAGCCCCCCAGGACCTGCAGATGCCCCAGCACAACGCTGCCCACTGAACCATTTGGGGTTGGGGGATGCAGGTAGAAGGGCCAAAGACACCCAGCAACTGTACCCAGAGCAGCCCAGATAATACTCTCCCCTTATCCATCCTCATCAGTGCTCTTCATCCCCTTCACCTGCTCCCTATTTACGTTCATCTCCCTCGTTTCTTCTCTTTATTCTTCCTCAGCTCTGGTCCAAGTTGAGAGCCCTTCCCCAGGGTGGCTATGGAGGCTCACAGGGGGGCCATTTATCTCTGTAAAGAAAAGCCACATTCAGCCTGGTTGTGGTTCCCTGAGGTGAGAGACTCGGCCTCAGCAAAGAGACATTTTGTTGGTGACACCCATTCTGCAAGGACTGTCCCCTCAAAGTGCTGCTGCAGTGGTGTGTTTCAGTGCTGATGGGGTGTGAGCCTGTGGGCACAGGGTGATGGCTGCAGGGCACCATCATTTCCCCGTGGCTCTTTGTCTGCTGGTTCCACCACACCAACCCCCCTCCCAGTTTCCTCCTCTGAGACCATGAGCCCACGAGGCACAGATTTCTCTGATTAGGCAACGTCAGGCAGCCTCTCCCCTTTCGCTTTCAGCTGCCTCTTCCTCCCTGTCCCTGACACAGCCCTGAGCATCTGACACCCAGCACAACACCCCAGGGCCACCAGCAGCAGCCCCAGCACTGCGATGGAGCCGGGACTGAGGGAGCCCCTCGTGAGGAAGACGAGCTCCTCATACCAAACCTTCCCCAGGAGCCAGGGCAAGAGGCTGGATCACGAGTACCTGCAGTGAGAGCCGGGCTGGAGCCGGGAGGGCTGGCTGTGGGGTAGGCTGTGCTCCATGTCCTGAGAGCACTGGGCTGGAGGGGGCTGGTGGGAGAGCTGCTCTGTACTGTTGTCATTCCTGAGTTGCCCTGAGTTGGGGGTCTCATCATGCCCAGGAAGTGTGGTGCTGGATGACTCGCCTTGGAGAGCAGTGGGGGTGTGTGCTTTGGGTATATGACCCTCGTAGGGGCATAATATGCTGCTGGGAGGCTTGGGGGGGCCTTGAAGGGAACCCCCTCCTTGCTCTGCTGGGATGAGCTGGGTGCCAGCAGGGTCTGTGCTGTGCCCAGCTGCAGCTTCTGCTTTTCTTGGTTCGTTGAAACCCGCCGGGCACAGAGGAAAGCAGCGTTGGCACTACCCGGGGGCACAGGCTCTCACCCCTTCGCCACACAGCAGCAGCTGCTGCTTCACTCAGACAAACCCACCACGCTGGGGCTTTGTGTGGCCATTCCCTGGGAAAAACCCCTCTGTGGCTGGCACAAGAGCCTCAGCAAAGGCTGAAGGAAGCTGCAAGACAGAGGTAAAGTTTCTGCCAGGCGCAATAACGGCACCCAACACGATCTGTTCACCCCTTAAGGAGCCTCTGCAACAAGCGGCTCTACCTGGCTGTGTTTGCCGCCGTCCTGGGGAACTTCAGCTTCGGCTTTGCCCTGGTTTACCCCTCACCTGTCATCCCTGCTCTGGAGGCTCACCCCAACCCTGCCCTGAGGCTGGACAAGTACACAGCATCGTGGTTCGGGGTAAGGAGCGGGGCTGTTCCCGCTGTGGGTAGAGGCTGGAGCTGTGTGTGTGTGTGTGTGTGTGGGGGGAGAGCCCTGACCCACGTGAGTGTCCCTACAGTCGGTGTTCACGCTGGGTGCAGCAGCGGGTGGGCTCAGCGCCATGGTCCTCAACGACCGTCTGGGCCGCAAGCTCAGCATCATGTTCTCAGCCCTGCCCTCGGCGCTGGGGAACGCGCTGCTGGCCGGGGCGCAGGGCACGGGGATGCTGCTGCTGGGCCGTGTGCTGACGGGCTACGCCGGCGGCCTCACCTCCGCGTCCATCCCGGTAACGTGCCCTGAGAGGGAGGTGGATGGGGGTTTGCACGGGGGGGTGGGAGATGGGGCGGTGCTGTGGCTCAGCCCATGGTGTCCAGCTGCTTGTTGGAGGCGTTGGGAGAGCTTCGAGGCCATGGCTGGGGGATTGATTGGGGATGGGGATGATGCACTGAGTTAGTGGCTGTGGCACAGCCAGCTCGTGCTGCACCCCCAGCGCTGGACTTTCTCACCCCTAGAAAAGGGAAGGCAGGTCTTCCATCCCTGCCCCGTTCCTCCCAGAAGTTATTTCCTCCCATGTTTACCAAACGCCAGCCTCTTGTTGCATGCAGAGAGGAAGGCAAGAATTGAGTAACCCCAGGCAGGTCTTTCCAGGGGTGAGGGAGGGAAGTGACAGCGGCTGCAAGGCCATGTCCTCTCTGCCTGCCAGGACCAGTTCACACCATTGGACTGCTCAGGTTTCCACTCCCAGAGAGCAGCTTCCCAGCAGTTCGGGTCTGCGCTGGCTGTGGCTGACAGAGGACAGGTTTTGGTGGTGGTGGCTGTGTATTGCAGCTCCATTAAGTGTGTGTTGTTCTGCTCCAGGTCTACATCTCGGAGATCTCCCACCCTGGGGTCAGGGGCACGCTGGGGGCTTGTCCTCAGATCATGGCAGTGCTGGGCTCCCTCATCCTGTATGCGCTGGGCAAGTATCTCGGTGTTTGGAGGGCAGAGACCTTAGAGAAGGGGAGTTTATTCTAAATCACTTTCTCACCAAGTTTACAGCTTCCTTCCCCTCACAGCCAGCTCACAACCACCACCACAGGTCTGCAAAGGGGCTCTGGACAGATGACCCATGTATGTCTTGTGTGTGCTCAGAGGGATGAGTCCATAACCCTCACAGACCCATGGCCATCACTGTGCCTGCTGAGGCTGCTGAGGTTTAGTCTGGGCTGAAGGGCAGCATGAAATGAAGTGCCTGTGCATCTCCTGCCAGCAGCATGTGCCCTGGATGTCGGATAAGATTGGAGGGAGCTTGCTGGAATCTCCCCATATCATGCAGCTGAAAGTGCTTCTTTGCTGGGAGAAAATCCTGTGCAAAATCACTTCTTAAACTATTTTTTTCCCTCCTGGATTTGTTAAATGGAATTGTTGCTGTGCCCACGTGGAGACAAGGCCAGGACACCCTGCCCTGGGTGCCTTCTGCTCCTAACCATGCTGCTCCCTCAGGGCTGGTGCTGGACTGGCGCTGGCTGGCGGTGGCAGGGGAGGTGCCCGTGCTCATCATGATCATCCTGCTCTGCTTCATGCCCAACTCGCCCCGGTTCCTGCTCTCCCAGGGGAAGGATGACGAGGCCCTGAGGTCACTGTGCTGGCTGAGGGGCAGGGACACAGACTACGCTCAGGAGTATGAGCAGATCAAGGACAGTGTGAGGAAGCAGGTGAGGAGGCTCATCCCAGCAGGAGGGAGATCATAGAATCGTTTTGCTTGGAATAGCCCTTGAAGCTCCTGGAGTCCAACCCTCACCCTGCCCAGCCCACCACTAACCCCTGGCCTTCAGCACCTCAGCTCCACAGCTTTGCAATAGCTCCAGGGCTGGGTACTCCTCACCTCAATGTCATGTCAAAACTGCAAAATCCAGCCTCCTCCCAAGTCATCCTCTGGGTGCCTCAGTGGTGCTCAGAGGTGGTAACACCTCAGCTTTCTGGCTTTGTTCCCTCCAGAGCCAACGGGTTTCCTGTGCTGAGATCAAGGATCCCTTCATCTACAAGCCCATCCTGATTGCAGTGGGGATGAGGTTCCTGCAGCAGCTTTCAGGTGTCACCTGTGTCCTCGTGTACCTGCAGCCAATATTCAAGAAAACATCAGTCATTTTGGTGAGCCCTGGGGTTCAGCCTGTGCTCCCATTGCTCAGTCTTCAGTGATGGTTGCCTGATGCTCCAAGTCCTCTGTGGCTCTCAGAATCCAACTTTTGAAACCCTTTTGGAAGCAGCTGCCCCGCAAAAGGCTGCATGGGGATGGGGAGCAGGACTGACCTCACTGTCTTGTCGCTCTCCTCCTCCAAGCTTCAGGCTCCTCTCCTCTGGCCTCTTAATATAGGAGGGTAGCTTTGACAAAGGCATCAGGAGAGCCAAAGCAGCACATGTAGGATCCTGCCCTTTCCCTGGCTGTCCCACCTCAGCCTCCTGACTGCTTCTGTCGTTGCAGAAGCCGCAGTACGACGCAGCCATCGTTGGCCTGGTGCGGCTGTTCTCGGTGGCCATCGCTGCTGTGTCTATGGATAAAGCTGGGAGGAAGATTCTCCTTTTTGTGTCAGGTATGTCTCTCTTCCACTCTTGTGCAAGAGAAGTTTTTATTTAAGTCTCTCCAGCAGCTCTGCAAGCACGTAGCTGTGGAAATCTCAGCCCTACAGGATGGGCAGGGAGTGGAAGTCTCTTTCTTTTGGTGGTGGCTCAGCTCCTGAGCAGAGGAACTCCTGGGTGCTCAGTCCTTGGTATAGAGGAACCACCTGCCCATGGCTCCCACTGTGCCGTTGCATCTCTCCACAGCTGGTGTCATGTTGGTCTCCAACCTGACCTTGGGGCTCTATATCCACTTTGTGCCAGCTTCTCAGAACAGTAGCATTGCCAACACGACCCTGGTGAGCTCTGCCAACCTTCCTCCTGAGCTGACAAACTACATCACCCTCATCCCCCTCCTGGCAACCATGTTCTTCATAATGGGTAGGTGCAGAGATTGAGGGAGTGACCAGAATCCACAGCACAGGTCTGGGGGAAGGGTCACGTGGGGCCATTTCATATGTGAGGCAGGATGATCCAGAGCAAGGAGGTTAGGCTTGGAGTTGGGAGGAAGATGTCCCTGCAAGATGAAGACAGATGGCATCTGAAGTCACTTTGAGGGCTGACAGAGCATGATTGTGTGGAAATAATGACTGATGGGGTAGCAGGGCAGGATTGTATAGGGCTCTCTGCACTCCTCATCCAGCTTTGCAGCCTCAACAGCCTCATCTCACCCCTCTTCCTTACAGGTTATGCCATGGGCTGGGGCCCCATCACCTGGCTGCTGATGTCAGAGATCCTCCCTCTGAAAGCCCGTGGGGTGGCCTCAGGCCTGTGTGTGGTCGTGAGCTGGCTGACAGCCTTCACCCTGACCCTGCTCTTCCTCCGGGTTGTGGTGGGTAACTGCCCCAGCTGGGTGTTCAGCAGTCCCTCCTCACACCACCTCTGCACCAGCTCACATCTGCTTTCTGTCCCACTCTGCAGGAAGTCTTTGGCCTGGAGGTGCCTTTCCTGTTCTTTGCTGTCATCTGTGCTGGGAACATCTTATTCACAGGCTGCTGTGTTCCAGAAACCAAAGGCAGGTCCCTGGAACAGATCGAGGCCTTTTTCAGGACTGGCCGGAGGTCACTGATGAGGTAGGAGCTGCTGTCTGCCAGCCACGCTGGGCTACCAGGACACATGCTCAAGAGCAACAAAGCAAATGTTGTGCTGCTGGAGGTGGAGGCTGGAGCTCTCTGTGAAGGCAACGGGAGAGGAACAGGCAGCAACCATCATCAAGTTGCCAAGTGGAGCTTTACCTTCTCTTCACCATCATTCAACACTACCTGTTGCTCTCTGGGTAACGTGTCAGCCTGAGGTATGGGACCAGGTAACCACAGCCAGGCTGCAAGATAAACATGTCCTGGAAAATAAAAGATGTAGCTGTGGACAAGAGACCTTGCACATCCTTCACTCAGCAGCCACCAAAGCAGCCCAAGTGCCCCAGGGTTTGGCTGGAACCGAGTTAACAGCTGTAGCTGTTTTGGCAGAAGTTCATCTCATAGTTGCAGGAATAAAAGAAATAAAGGAATAAAGTTGCCTTCAACTGCAAGATGTTGCCTTGATTTGCAGCTGCAGGTGTGTGGGATGGGACAGGCAGACCATGGCTGTGGCAAGGGGACCACAGCAGCCTGCAGCTTCCCAGATGGGTATCAAGTACTTAAGGATTGTGAAAGAGGCAGAGCCAGGTATTTTGTATCAAAATCTGCCACCTTTTATTGCTCTAAAAACACACAATACACCAGAAGCCTAATGAACAAGCCCAAATACAGTTCACAAAGAAAATCCAGGACAAAACAAAGAACAGGAACAGACAGACATTCAGCTGTTAGTGCAAGTGATTCACTGTAGGAAAGACACAGTGGGTACTGACAATACTTTGTGCTGGGATGGGTCCTTCCCACCCCAGTTTTACTCATCCACAAAGAGGAAGGTGGATGTGCCTCCATCACAGTTGCATGTGAGGCCCCCACCTCCACCACTTTGAGATTTCAACTGCATAGTTAGTAGCAAATCGCTTTTACCTCTTCCCTGTGTGTCCTGCAAGATTAAGGACTTTTGTTTCTTTAGAGCCTAACCCTGGGTGAAACACTGCTGCAGGAGTTTACAGCTGTGAGGAATGAATGGCCTTGCTGAGTATACCACATCCAACCTCACTCCTCCCAAAAGGGCAGAACAGCAAAGGCTGAGCTGGGAGATAAATTGCCCAAGCATTTGTCCAGCCTCCTGAAATGCACCTGGCATCCCAAGAGCTGCTGGAAACGCTTGTGTCTTCCCATTCCTGGAGCATGCAGCCTGCTGTGACAAGGAAGCACGGGGTAACATAGCATATTTGGCTCAGAACTCAAGATATGCTGGATATTATTTAGATTCCTGCAGCAGGAGATGAGAGAAATCACCTAAGAGAAGACGGGCTTTATCAGAAAATGGATTTAAAGCAGCCTGGGACAGAGGAAGAGAGACGGGCCAAAATCAAAACCACAGAGAAAATTGAGTATTAGACCTAACCTTTGCAGCTGAGACCCATTTCCAGAAACATGTTCAGCCCTGGCTGGAATATGACTATTTCTAAGCATGGCCTGATTACAAGAGGTCTCAGGAGCCTCTGGTTTCCACTGACCTTCTGCAGATCAGGATCTCTGGCAGCCCTGTGCTAGAGCATTCTCTTTCTCACATGGCTATGCACCAGGTCTTGATATCTTCACTTCAGTGAAACCCTTCCCTGAAGACACTGGATGGGTTTGGTGTTTTTTTTCCTGAGGAAAAAAATGACAAAGATGAATTGAAGTTCCCAGGGCTCAGCCCAAGGAGGAAATGCCCAAGTAGGAAATGAGGTTGGACTCTTCAGGTCCTGTGAGAACCTCATTGGAGAAGTATTTTCTGAGTGACCTCCTTCCTTTAACATAGAAAGTCTGAAGGGGTTTATTGGGGTTTTTTTTTTGCTACAACATTTAGACTCTGAGAAATCACAGTGGCTCTTTCCAGAGGTAGAATAGTCTTTTTATTCACTGCACACACAGAGAATCAATTGGTGTTACAAAACCAGCTCCCACCCAGAGCGGTGAGGTTTGGGTACGCAGCAGAAAGGGAGCTCCTGCTCTTCTCTTCACACCCACCACACAGCCCCAGGGGACAGTGGAGCTAATATGCAGAAGTGCTGTCAGCTTCATGACTGAATGGGGTGTGGAAAAGCTGCACATTGCATAAATGCACAAGGGTTGGAAGTGCACAGCTCACGTGGGGAATGGTGTCACAGCCCTTTGCTATGTGCACCTGTGCTGCCAGTACTCGGGTGTCTTTCCACATTTGGCGTCAACAACTCACTGTCATCGATGCATCACCTGCCCTTGAGTCCTCACATAACAACACTTCTGTCCCAGTGCTTCCCAACAGGCCTTTCCAAGACTTGGCAAGCAGAACCTTTTCCACAGAGAAGCTGTGGATTAGCCACACAGAGCAGGGACTGGGTTGAGTCTGTAAAATCTCCAGAGCAAAGCTTTTAACTTCATTTCTCTTTATACAGCTCCAAGCACCCTGCTGGTGCCTCTAAACACTATTAATAACCACCATGCACTGTGAATGGGCATATTAACTACTGTGACACTACTACTATAAAGGTCTTTTCTATGTCCACAAAAACAGCCTCTTGCTCACACAGAGGTGACACCATCCACTCTCAGCTCTTAAAAGCCATGGGTGCTGTCACCAAGCCACTGCAATGATGGCAGCATCTGGCTTAGTTTTCAGCTGCATCACAGACAGCTGAAATTCCCAAGAGCTCCCACTCCAGACATCCATCTGTAGGAGTCAGCACTCTTGGACCACAGATCTGAGACACCTCCTCTTGCAGCAGACATAGAGACCCTGAACACACCCTGTGTCCTTAAGCACTGTGGCCAAAGGCTCCAGCTCAGCTCTTACAGAAGAGTCCCTGAGGCCTGTTTTCAACAAAATCATTGAGCTCAGAGCTGAGCTTTGCAACCTGTTAATGGTGACAGAGCTGATGCAGATTGTTTGCTCGCCTTGGCCCTGGTGTCAGACCCTGCTGACACTAAACACAGTGTAACAGTACTGCTGGTGTCCAAGGGACTTCTGCCACTGGTGACATGGGAGCAGAGAGGACCCATCCATGCCACGGACCCCTGCAGGTGACCTGGAGCAGCACCTGTCTGCAACAGCCCCACAGCCCCAGGGACTGCTGCTGGTCTATGGCATCAGGATCAGCAGGGTGCCACCAGATCTGTGGTTCACCATAGATCAGCTGCCAGTGTTACTCACTTTCTGCTTTGCCCTTTGCTTCCTGCCACTAAAGCTACTGTGGAACTACTCACAGAGCAAAGCAGCCACTACCAAAGACATGCTCGTAGCTACGTGCAGCAGTCTGCAACATTGCTCTACTAAACACTACTTGACTCCCCACACCCCCTGAAATCCAAGCAGTTGTCCTGTTTGTTAGGCAGGACTCTGTACTTGAACCAGCCAATGAAGGTACTACCCAGGGACACTGCTGGCTCAGAGAACAAAGAACAAAGAGGCAATTTCCACTCAGGTACCCCAGTGTATTCCTCCTGCAGCCCTCCTTTGCTGCAGGCAGCGTGGCCCCTGCACAGCCACAGAGGGAAGGCCAATGGCCCATGACTGCATACAGCAACAGGGATCGGCCCAGGGCTGGGGGCTGTGAAATGGCACAGCCTTTATTTAAACAAGCTGCATTTTGGCTGGCAGTGCCTATTCTGCTTCCCAGACAAGCTGGTGTCAGAGCAGTCACGGTTCAGAGGCCTGAGGGAAGAGGGGCTTAGCACAAAGTGGCCTCTCAGCATCCAGCTGCGAGAGCCTGTGTGGGCAAACAAACCCAGGCTGTGTTCCTGGCTGGTGTAAATCCTCACACCTCCCTGGACTCCAAGGAAGAAACACTTACTAACTAGCAGGCAGCTTAGCCCCCTGATCTCCAGGGACTGCTGTGTTCCTGTTGCCCAGCACAGGCTGTGCCCATAGCCAGCCCCTCCTCCAGCAGCAGCTCCATCCCAGGCTCTGCCAGGGGTGCTGCTGCCATTCAGGAACACAAATACACACCAGACATAGAGGAACCATAGACACAACAATGCTCAGAACCAGAGAGCAGCTGGCAGGCAGACCCTTCAGACAGACAGCACCCAGCCTCCAGCAGCATTCCCAGCCCTCAGTGCAACCCCTCTGCAACCCCAGTGATCCAAAGAGGACCACAATGTGTTGGCTGCAGTCCCCACTGCCACTGCTCACTGTAGCTGCCACCTGCCTCAGCTGCTGGGTAAGGACAAACCTCCAGCCCAGCAATTTCAGCTGTACAGCTACAGTTTCTCTCCTTTCTCTCTTCCAGAAGATGGGGAAAACAGTCAAGCCAGAAGAAGACAAAGGGGTCAAATGACAACACACTTTCCCAAAGTATGGGAAACACTCTGAAAGCTGAAACAGGAGTTTATGGTATCCCAGGTACAGCAGCCCTGGGCTCTCCCTGGGTTCAGAGAGACACCCCAATGAAATGTGATCATCCTTTGAAGGACAGGAAACAGAACGCTCCTTTCTCCTATGTCCAGAGAAAATGAGACACATCAAAATACTTAAATAACTAGCAATAAATTATTCCCCTTTTTCCTAATCAAAATAAAAAGCAAACATGTAAAATCAAATAAATTAAAGCCCCCAGAAGGAACTGTAATGAGAAGAGGGGGATCTGGATTAGCAGCAGTTTTGTTCTGCATGACACAAAGTAAATAGAAATCATAATGCAAAACCCACTAATGGAGTCTGGAATAAAGCAGCAAGACACCCCAGCTCTTCACACTGCAATGATGCAGACTCCTCTGTGTCTGCAAAGGAAGGATATGCCACCTTCCCAAACCAAACCAGCCCATGACTGGTGCAGAAAGAACATAAGCCCAAAGGGAGAGGCTGTACCAGACACGGTAATGGATGCAGATGCAGTGAGTGAGAGATAACAGAGTCTTGGGCTCATGAGACAAGGATGCTCTTGCATATCAGTAACCCTCACAACAGCAAAAAAGCCCTGCTTGGCTTAAGTAATAGTACACCCCTTTTCAGCTGAAGCAAAGCAAACCTCACTTCCCTTCTTCCCCAGTAAAAGAGTGGAGCTTAAGAAAAGTACCCTTATTAAGACAAGGTAAGTAAGTTATAATTCAAGTAAATTGCAGTAACTGCCTGCAGCTGCATCCAGAGGAAGGGAGGGCTGTGCTTTGTAGGTACCAGGATCTGCCCCAGCACCTCTGGCAGCTCCCCTGCAGAGATGGTTGTTTCTTTATGAGGGGTTTTTGCTGGAAGTGCTTTCAGGTGCAGCCATGCCCCTGATGCCTGGCCTAACTGGACCCATATTAAAATATACTTAATGGAAGAAGACCAAGCTTAAGCAGCACCACGTATTGCTGAACTCTGGATTAGTGTACGACACCTGGAAAGGGCCACACCAGAGAGTGTCACTAAAAACAAGTAACATGCAACGGCAGGTTACCCCCAGGTGTGAGACCAGCAGCTCCCTGACTCCCATGAGACCTGCACAGGAGCTGGCACATCAGCCCTGTCCCTCCTCACCCCATCCCAAAAGCTGTTGCCAAAGGAGCACTGCATCTCCAGCTTGTTATTAGGTGTCACTCCAAAGAAAGGCTACCTGTTCAGGCTTGTAAAGCAGCACTCACAGAGCCAGCAGCTCTGCAGCAAAAGAAAAAGAAAGAAATTAAAAAAAAAAACAGGGGGACTGTGAGATATTTGGTTAAGGAGGAGAGAGGGGCCAATGTCCTGAGGCCTGGCTGCTGGTGTGAGGAGAGGACACAGCCTGCCCCAGCCCCTGAGATTTCCAGTTGCTGCAGTATCCAGGGGAAAGGCTGAGTGGATTTCTGTATCTTCACCATCTCAGTGTCCAGGAGAGGTTACCCTGAGCTTGTGTGCTTCAGAGAGCCTGTCCCTCCAGGGCCCCTGTGAGCTTCTCTTCATCCATTTGCTTCTGCTGCTGGTGGATCCGGGCGTAGGAAATGGCATCTCCCCTGCAGAGAGAAGGGACAGCGTGGGGATGAGAGCTCTGGGTGCCCACCATGGTGGACACAGCACCAGGCAGAGAGGCCTACTGATGGGGGCCCAGGCTCAAGAGATGCCAGGAGTCAAATGAGACTTGCTGGCCGCCTCCAATCCCACCAAAACTGCCCACGGTCCTCAACGCTGGGCTCATCCATCCAGTGGCTCCAGGAGGAGGGCTGGGACACACAAGGCAACCTAGACTGAGCTCCCTAGGGAAAGCTCAGAGCCTCAGCAAACCCTAGGATCTTCTCTCCAAGGGCTGAGATAATGGCAGGGAGATGTTCTCCAGCAGCATTTACACCTGAAAGCATGCTTAGTACAAGAGGAAAGCACAGCCTCAGGAGGGCAGAGCAGGGTGAGAGCTGGAGTTCCCACCTTTCCCTTCCCTCCACAGCAGACAGACGTCTCTTACTTTTTGCCAAGCGCTGACAGGCCGTAAAGCACCCCGGTGGCAAAGGCAATGGCATTTCCAAACAGCGTGGTCAGTGTCAGGCTGAGCATGACGGGGATCACGGCCATTCTGGAGGAGAGAGGACAGCCCTCAGAGCCAGGCTCTGCTCCCCAAGGATGTGGAGGTCATAGAATCCCAGGATGATGGGGGTTGGAAGGGCCCTGCAGAGCTCACCCAGCCCCAGCCCCTGCTAAAGCAGGTTCCCCTGGCTCAGGAACGTGTCCAGGTGGATTTGGAAGCCACCTGAGAAGGAGCCTCCACACCCTCCCTGGGCAGCCTGGGCCAGGGCTCCCTCACCTCAGCACCAAAGGAGTTTCTCCTGGTGTTTCAGTGGAACTGTTTGTGTTCCAGATTGTGCCCATGACCCCTTGTCCTGTCCCTGGGCACTACAGAACAAAGCCTGACTCCATCCTCCTGACACCCACCCTTTAATGCACTTGTAAGTGTTACTGAGGTCCCTTCTCAGCCTTCCCCAGGCTGAACAGCCCCAGGTCCTGCCGCCTTTCCTCCTCGCACACATGTTCCATCCCCTCAGCACCTTGACAGCGCTGCACTGGCTTCTCTGCAGCAGTTCCCTGTCTCTCCTGAGCTGGGCAGCCCAGACACTCGCCCTCCCCAGGCCCAGGCCGGCGTTTCCCGGGGTGCCCCAGCTCCCTCACCCGCAGTAGAAGGCAGCTTTGTGCCAGGGCCGCAGCTTGTCAGCCCTCGCGGAGACGGCGTTGGCAAACTCGATGAACTGGCAGCAGAACGGGGCTTCGCACAGGAACAGCACGAAGGCGTTGAGCCTCCAGACAGAGCAAACCACAGTTAATCCTGCCCACGTGGCCTAGACAGAGGGTTGGCAGTGCCCTCTGGTCCCCAGACACCAACCACTCCCATGGCCAAACACAGCACTTCCCAAACACGGGTCCCCTAAACTTATTTTGAGTAAGGGTATTATCCCAGTGTTTACCCAAAAAGGGTAAATAGCAGCTCTGCCCCTTGCTCAATTGTGTCTAATTGACCCAACCTCCCTCCCAGCAGAGAAAAGCAAAGCAATTCTGCTCACATCATCCACACGCCGGCTGCAATGTTCAGGGGGTTGATGGTGACACAGTTCCAGAGACCAGCAAAGGCACAGGCTGGAAAGCAAAGAGGCTTTCAGTGACCACAAAGACCAACCCAGTACACCTATGGCAAACAGACAGGGCTGCCTTCTCCTCCCGGCTCTGCCCTGCAACAGAACCCTGCAGCCACACCTGTGGGATTTTGCTCTCCTGTATTTTTGGGCTGTTTTGCAGAGCAAAGGCTGCCTCAACGAGGTCTTGCCTTGGCCAGCACCTCTAGGCACTGAAGAGCAGCCCATACAGACCAGCACAGGAGGACAGAAAGGTCTGATGGCCCAAACAGGAGCCCAGGGTGCAGAGCAGAGGGTTTCTTCCCAGCTCCTCTGGTCAGGTATCCTTTTGCTCTGAACATCTAGTGGCTCAGCAGGACACTTGCACAGATGTTTCACTGGTCTACAACAAGTGTTTGCTCTCACATGGAGTCACTTAGGTGGCACCTCAGGTTTTATTTGCTTTGTCCCTGGATGTCCCAGCAGACACTCATCTCCAAGCAGCACCCAAATCATGACTCACAGCACCAAGGCACATGTGCAAACCATAAATAAAGCAGAAGTGAACCTGGTCTCAGCCACACAGTGCTGGTTCTGCACTAGAGACGGGCAGAAAAGAGCCAAGTTGGGATCTCCACAAATACAATGGAAGTGGATAAAGCAGAGCCTAAAACAGCCTCACCACTCTTGATTCTGCAATGCAAGGAGAGGAACCAGGCAGCAGCATCCAGGCTGAGGCTGCATGTGTCTCCTTCCTGCCTCATTAAACTTGCAGAGCATTCCTGGTACTTGATACCTCCCTTTTCCTCTGCTGATACCAACGGGCTGCTGCTGCTCAGCTGGAACCTGAGCCCAGGCAGGGAAAGCAGTGAGACACAGCTGAGGCCACAGCTCAGCTCAACTCCAGCTAAAATCATACAGCCCTTAAAGGCTGTCTTGGGGATTGTTAATGGCAGCAGACTCTGTCTCTGAGAATGAGACCAGCCTGAGTTTGGGTATTTCAGATGCCTGCTCGTGTTCTGCTGAGGGGATCCCAGAGCAGAGCTGCTCTGAGCAGTCCTGACCTTCAAAAGCCTGGCACATGTTTGCAAGGTTTCTTTCAAGCACTCACTGCTGAATCCTGAAAAATAGTCACCCTCATTTATTGGACTGGGAAACAGAGCTGCAGGCCTGTGACAGGACCAACCTCAGGTCATTCCACAAGCAAGTGATTTCCTGGTTTGCAGGAAACAACCAAAGTGTTATTAAAGGCTTCCTAGGACTATTCTCCTGGACCCAATTGGTCTCCACCACAGAAAAAAAAAAAAANCTCAGCTCAACTCCAGCTAAAATCATACAGCCCTTAAAGGCTGTCTTGGGGATTGTTAATGGCAGCAGACTCTGTCTCTGAGAATGAGACCAGCCTGAGTTTGGGTATTTCAGATGCCTGCTCGTGTTCTGCTGAGGGGATCCCAGAGCAGAGCTGCTCTGAGCAGTCCTGACCTTCAAAAGCCTGGCACATGTTTGCAAGGTTTCTTTCAAGCACTCACTGCTGAATCCTGAAAAATAGTCACCCTCATTTATTGGACTGGGAAACAGAGCTGCAGGCCTGTGACAGGACCAACCTCAGGTCATTCCACAAGCAAGTGATTTCCTGGTTTGCAGGAAACAATCAAAGTTGTTATTAAAGGCTTCCTAGGACTATTCTCCTGGACCCAATTGGTCTCCACCACAGAAAAAAAAAACCTGAGGAGGTAGATTGTTATTTTCCACGCAGCTCTTCGGCCTTACTCTTTTTTTTCAGTCTAGCCAAGCAGGAGTTGCTTAATCATGGTTCTGGGTTTGCTTTTGTCCTCAAACACCCCAAAACAACGCTTGAGCACTAAGTGCCCTTGTAGAAGTCTCAGCTCAGCAACCACCCTGGTTGCCAATGGACTAATGACCCAGCAAAGCCTGAGCTGAGCAAGCCCCTACGTCAGCGCAAGCACCAGTGAGCAGGAAAGGAGTCAAAGGTTTATTACAGAGGGAACACTGCACTGGGTGGCAGCTGCCAACAGCCACAAAGATAACGATTCGGTGACCTTCGGTCTCCTTCGCAGAGCAGCACGGCCCACAGCAGCCTGGCACATCCTTGTCCTGCCAGGAGGGGATCAGCTCCTGCCTCAGTAGCCAAAAGGGGACAGAGCTGCCAACCCAGTGACTTCTTTTTGACAAACAGAGGCCTTGGCAATAGGTTTAAAATGCAGATAAAACCCAATGGCACGTCAGCTATGGAAGACAGACAGCTCTGCCGTTTGTTTAACTGCTGTCCCATCCTGAATCCCTGAGGAAGCACAAATAACTGGGAGCTAAAAGGAGGGGGAGTGAGGGGAAGAACACCACTCCCTACAAAAGCTCTATTCATTTCAAGCAGCTGGCCACTGTCCTCAACACAAGCCTATTTTTGCTCCTAGAGGATCTTACAAAAGCCACAGACTCTCCTCATCTTTTTACAAACAGGAACACAAGGGAGACAAGAGACTTGGCCAAGGTCACCAAGCCAGCCTGTGCAGGAGCCAGAAACACATCCTGAACCTTGTTTGTCTTGTTCCTGCTCTGGCCCCTGGACTTTTCTTGCTTAAGCAAGTTGTGAGCTGCAGGTGCTTGCACACGGCAGTCTCACCTCCACTAGCAAGGTTTGTCTTCCTTTCTACTGGGAATCTTTCCTTCTGTAAGAAGTAATCCAGCCCTGTAGCAGAACCACAATGCAGTTGCTCAAAACCTTTATAAGTAAGTTCTGCTCTTTCATAGCAAGCTCTGAAAACAGCAGCAAACTCCAGCCTCACTATTTTATTAGTGTCCCCCCCCCTTTTCTGAACTGTCCACCTCTCACAAGGTGATGCTGAGCAAGGAGCATTCTGAAGAAGGCACAAGGCATTGCAGTTGCCTCTTTCCATGTTCCCTCATTTGCCTCCTCATAAGAAGACTCTGTGTCTCACGCTGCTGCCTCCTCTGCCTGATGAACCTCTCAAAGAGGAGACCATCAGGGCTAGAGCACAAGCTGTCTGACTCCCCAGATCACCAGCACTCCTACTAGGAGCCTGGCTCATCTTCCAAAAGCTTCTCCCAGACTCATCCAAATACATAAAACTCTCATCTTTCCTTTAAGAACAAGTCATGAGATCTCAAGAGCTGTGAACAAAAGGTTGGGAAAATAACCCAACTATAATTCAGCTGCTTTTAAACATGAGGACAGAGAAAAATACATCTTCAAAGACTCACACTTTCTCATGAGCTGCTCTAGCATGAGGTGGGCAATGCCACCCATCAACCATCCTCTCCAGCTCTTCGCCCTCCATCCACGTCCCTCTGAGCTCTGCACGGGCCAAAGCCACATAGAACCCACTGAGGCTACAGCTACAGCCCCAGCCCATGGGAAACACTAATCTCCCACCTGGGTCCTGCACTGAAGACAAGTCCCAGCTGGTCTCTTGGCCATCTGCCTGGACCAGAAGCACAGGGGCCTCATGCAGAGCGTGGTGAGGCCAGTTGGTTCTGCCCTGTGAGAGCAGTCCTACCAAAACTTTTCACACCTCCACAATTTCAGCATGTAAGACAGAAACCAATGAGATCAGCACAGGTTTTACCAGCCTAGCCAAAAATGGCTGTAACAAGCCTGCCCAATGATACTATGGTCGGCTGCAAAAACATCATAGGCTTGTGCAGTGAGGTCCTGAAGCATGAGGCGGGCATGGGAAGGGGACAGGGATAGAGGGGGATCAGACAAAATGCTACAGACAGGGGACTAAATCAAGGCTGACTGTACTGGCTGAGAAACTCTTGTTTTACCAGAACTTGTGGACCTAAAGCAGAAGAAATTCTCCTTCCTGTGCTCTGCAGGAGGGCAGACTAAGCGGTCCTAACAGTCCCTCCTGCTTCTAAGAGCTATTAAATCTCTCCACAGAACATAGCAAAACAGCATTACAGGACAGGCTGAATGCTGGCAAAGTTGCAAAGACTGTTTCCCTGAGAAAACGTTTTTCAGCAGCAAGTAATTCAGAGCACAGACAACTCACTCTGCTGTCTGCTGATTCCCTTCTGCTCCGCGTCCAAGACTAAACCCCTTAAAAACACTCAACACAAACCAAGTCCGTTATTTGCCTTCAGAAAAAGCACCAGCAGGCCCTCGGCAACAGGAGTAACATCAAACATGCTCCAGCACTCAGGGTGGAGAAAGAAAAGAAATTGCAGGACCAAACAAACAGCTGATGGTCAAACAGGATAAACCAAACCCCGTGGCCCCTCTTCGAGCCCTGAACCTGACTCTGCTGAGCACCCTGAGTGCTTGTTTATCATCTCATTTATCTGCCCACAGCCTTCCCACAGGACCAGGGGCTTGGTGGCTGCTCCCATCACTTCCAGGGAGTCCTGTATCCAAGAAGAGACTCGAGGATGTGCAGATCCCCCACGACGTCCCTTCTCCCTGGTGCCAACATTCCGCAGGTTCAGCGAGCACAAAGCACATTCCTTGTGTCCCTGCTAAAACCACCCCATTTCAGGCACGTCCACAACTCTTCCTTCTGCCCAACACAGCAAACCAACTTCTAGAGCTGACACAAAGAGGTAACCTCGAATGATTGCTTCATGGCACACCCCACCCCCCCCCACACACACACCCCAACGTGCCCCTGAGGAGGGGTGTGCAGGACCCTCCAGGCACACAGTGGCATGCACAAGCTGTGAATGGGGGGGGATCCTCTGGCTGCAAGGNGTGATACCCTCCCACTTCCCCCCCCACCAGCCAGCCCAGGAGACAGCCCCTAAACCCAGCCCTGCTCCATGCAGGGCCTGGCCCCCTGCAGCCCCCCCAGGGCTGACAATGGAGGGTGTCAGCCTGCAGCAGCAATGCCAGCAGCTCTGGGAGCTGCCTCCACGTCTGCCTGCGTATTGCATTGTGGGTCCCCTCCTCCGCAGGCAGGGCTTTGATGTCACTCTCATTCAAAGGCTGGTGGGCAGAGCCCTACATATTCATAAGCAGTCCAGCAGGCAGGCGCAGGGCTGCACTGGGGCTCTGGGTCTTGCTTCCCATGGCTGACAACTAAGTGCTGTTAGTCAGGAGAACAGCGTGAGCCCAGAGGAAAGAAAAACGGGAATTTACACATGAACATTGAACTGTGTTACAAAATTCTGCCCTTGAGAAAGGAGGGAAGCATACCCCAGGCCAGGCTCTCACACACCCTGCCGTGGTCGGCTGCCCAACCTCATCGGCCACCCACCCTGGGTTTGGCCTGACCTCACAGCCACCCAAGCCCAGGGTGATCAGCTGCCCTCCCCAGCCCAACCCTGAGGGCTGGGGTTTGTCCAGGACAGGCGGGTGATTGTCCTGGGGAGTGCAGCAGAGGTCAGGCTGAGGAGGCTGACCCCAGCGTGGGAGGTGGAGGTCAGGCTAAGGCCCACTCCAAGGAGGACTTTACAAGTCAAAGATGACAGAATAGTTGGAAGGGGCCTCTAGAGCTCATCCAGCCCAACCCCTGCTAAAGCAGGTTCCCCTGGATCAGGGGGCACTGGAATGTGTACAGGAGGGTTTGGAAACCTCCCAAGTAGGAGCCTCCACACCCTCACCTGAACAGTGAAGAAGTTTTTCCTCCTGTTCCAGAGAAACCTCCTCTGTTCCAGTTTGTGCCCTTTACCATTTGTCCTGTCACTGGACACTACATAAAAAAAGACTGGCCTCCTCCTCTCAACACCTGCCCTTTTGGCAGCCTCTTGGTATCCAACGAAATGGTACAAGGAAACAGCCTCAATTCTCTTAAATGACAAAGAAAACAGCTCCATTTTTTGCAATGTAACACNCGATTTCAGGCACGTCCACAACTCTTCCTTCTGCCCAACACAGCAAACCAACTTCTAGAGCTGACACAAAGAGGTAACCTCGAATGATTGCTTCATGGCACACCCCACCCCCACACACACACCCCCCAACGTGCCCCTGAGGAGGGGTGTGCAGGACCCTCGAGGCACACAGTGGCATGCACAAGCTGTGAATGGGGGGGGATCCTCTGGCTGCAAGGGAAGGGGATACTTACACAGGCCCCCGATGACCCCGGCAATCCTGCAGAGCCACCTGTACCACCAGGTCATGCCATCATCTGCCGAGGCAGCCGCTGGCTCAGGGGCTGCTGCTTGGAACTGCTCATCCTGAGAGCTCATCGCACCCCAGCTCCTGGGGGGTCAGGGGGCTGCACCCTGCTCCCCACCCGAGCCCCAACACCGCTGGATCCCCCCTCCCCGTCCCCTGGTGATACCCTCCCCCTTCCCCCCCCACCAGCCAGCCCAGG